>CM060121.1:29206911-29429411 GCA_030522415.1 Channallabes apus
GTCATCTTCTCTTTACTTAAATCTTCAGTAAAACACAGCTCCCTTTATTCCCTTGACTGGCAGGTCTAATCTGCCCAAATTAGACCGAAGATTTGTGTGATGCATAATTGTGTGTGTGTGTGTGTGTTTTTTTTTCTTCCTTCAGATCTCTGTAAAGCTATAATTAATACCTGTCTTATATCTCAGATGGAGAATTGCATTATCTGTTCTGCTTTCCTGTCACTACTTTTTGGCAATAACATTCGCTGGAATCGCCAAGCCTTTGTTTACGTGTCATTTGTGTTTTCCTGCAATTTGGAAAACCAAAGCATGTTGAACCAAAGCGTAAATGTGCATGTCCTCCCAGTGTCTGCTGTGTCCCTGATCAACAAACCTGTATAGGGCTTTAATTGCTTTAAGCTGTACAAACGAAATATATAATGATAATAATAATAATAACATACACTTTTAAAGATATCATCAAAGGAAACAAAAACTATCCTTTTTTTTCCCTATTAATCCAGTTCATACAAAATATAAGACTTTTGTTTGATGACAATCAGTAATGCATTTAAACCATCTAACTTTCTGTTTAGACCATGATGTCGTTGCTTTATTACATTAAACTCAGATTTATATCTCTGTTAGGGATTCGTTTTCATTCTTACAGCCTGCCCACAATAAATGATTTCTTGGTTTCACTTTTATAATAAATGATTTTAATACCTTTGTAGTCACACTCTATATTAAGTTATCAGCATCTGTATCTGTTTATTGTTCCAAATACCCGTATCTGTGTCGGTATTTGGATTTCGGTATTGGAAGTGTGGCATGTCCTGAACTGGAAGACGTTTTCTTCTTCCTTTTTTCTTTTTTCAATACAGGATATTTTCAATCCCATGTTTTAAATTCTTTCTGACAAAACTGCAGGAGGTGAAGTTATAGCATTCTGAAACACAAAAAAAAAATTGCACTTACATAACCCACATAATTCTGACTTTTTTTTTTCATTTGTCCTTTTTAACACTTGTGTGATGCGTAATATTCTTTTTCATACTGCAATACTTTGCAAACTTGCGATTAATTAAAAAAACTTTCTTCCAAAAAATAAATAAATAAATGGATATATCTCATTTTGCTGAGATATATCTCATTTTTTTTTTATCTAATGTATTTATAACATGGCATCTTTTCAAACCACATAATGTATTTATATTTGGTTGCACCTACTGTATACCACCTTTCCCAGGAACCTCACTTGCACCCCATTCGATCCCCATCCACCATATCACACTAGCACCCCTAGTGAGGCCGTGGTGGCAACTAAAAATGTAACTCTGCATCTTTGCACTGTTACAGATTCCCTTATTTCTTTAAAAAAAAAAGCAAAGTGGCACATAGTATACACACACACATATAAATATACATTATAAATATACACTATAAATATACATTATAAATATACACTATAAATATACATTATAAATATACACTATAAATATACACTATAAATATACACTATAAATATACATTATAAATATACATATAAATATACATTATAAATATACACTATAAATATACACTATAAATATACATTATAAATATACACTATAAATATACACTATAAATATACATTATAAATATACACTATAAATATACATTATAAATATACACTATAAATATACACTATAAATATACATTATAAATATACACTATAAATATACACTATAAATATACATTATAAATATACACTATAAATATACACTATAAATATACACTATAAATATACATTATAAATATACACTATAAATATACACTATAAATATACATTATAAATATACACTATAAATATACATTATAAATATACACTATAAATATACACTATAAATATACATTATAAATATACACTATAAATATACACTATAAATATACATTATAAATATACACTATAAATATACATTATAAATATACACTATAAATATACATTATAAATATACACTATAAATATACATTATAAATATACACTATAAATATACACTATAAATATACATTATAAATATACACTATAAATATACACTATAAATATACATTATAAATATACACTATAAATATACATTATAAATATACACTATAAATATACACTATAAATATACATTATAAATATACACTATAAATATACATTATAAATATACACTATAAATATACATTATAAATATACACTATAAATATACACTATAAATATACATTATAAATATACACTATAAATATACACTATAAATATACATTATAAATATACACTATAAATATACATTATAAATATACACTATAAATATACACTATAAATATACATTATAAATATACACTATAAATATACACTATAAATATACATTATAAATATACACTATAAATATACACTATAAATATACATTATAAATATACACTATAAATATACATTATAAATATACACTATAAATATACACTATAAATATACATTATAAATATACACTATAAATATACACTATAAATATACATTATAAATATACACTATAAATATACACTATAAATATACATTATAAATATACACTATAAATATACATTATAAATATACACTATAAATATACACTATAAATATACATTATAAATATACACTATAAATATACATTATAAATATACACTATAAATATACACTATAAATATACACTATAAATATACATTATAAATATACACTATAAATATACACTATAAATATACATTATAAATATACACTATAAATATACACTATAAATATACATTATAAATATACACTATAAATATACACTATAAATATACACTATAAATATACATTATAAATATACACTATAAATATACATTATAAATATACACTATAAATATACACTATAAATATACATTATAAATATACACTATAAATATACATTATAAATATACATATAAATATACATTATAAATATACACTATAAATATACATTATAAATATACACTATAAATATACACTATAAATATACATTATAAATATACACTATAAATATACATTATAAATATACATTATAAATATACACTATAAATATACATTATAAATATACACTATAAATATACACTATAAATATACATTATAAATATACACTATAAATATACACTATAAATATACATTATAAATATACACTATAAATATACATTATAAATATACACTATAAATATACACTATAAATATACATTATAAATATACACTATAAATATACATTATAAATATACATATAAATATACATTATAAATATACACTATAAATATACATTATAAATATACACTATAAATATACATTATAAATATACATTATAAATATACACTATAAATATACACTATAAATATACACTATAAATATACATTATAAATATACACTATAAATATACACTATAAATATACATTATAAATATACACTATAAATATACACTATAAATATACATTATAAATATACATTATAAATATACACAACCGCTCAGAAGTTTGG
This sequence comes from Channallabes apus, assembly GCA_030522415.1. Lineage (NCBI taxonomy): Eukaryota > Metazoa > Chordata > Actinopteri > Siluriformes > Clariidae > Channallabes > Channallabes apus. Next base: position 29,210,414 of record CM060121.1, read on the forward strand.
GATCACTTTGCAAATTTCTTTGTTTTTGTGCGTAATTTATTTTCTACATTTTACAAAAATACTGGGGATTTCCAAATTATGAAACAGTACAACAACAACAACAACAACAACAACAACAACAAGTCAGTTGTTATTTTACGACATGATGGTCAGCTTTTCTTAAACAGTCCATACAAGAACAGTTTTGTGTTAAATGCATTTGCAAAACCCATCAAGCACCATAATGAAACTGTCTCTCATGAAGACCATCTCAGGAAAGCAAGACCAAGAACTACCTCTGCTGCAGAGGAGACGTTCATTTAGAGTCACCAGCCTCAGAAATCACCAATTAACAAACAGCACCTCAGATTAGAGGCGTTATGAAGGATTTACAGACCATAAGTAGCAGATATACATCTCAATATCAACTGTTCAAAGGAGATTATTGTGTATTTTGGATAAACGCCTTCAGTATTGTTTTACAGTGTAATCTTTTGTAAACTAAATAAAGTTGAAATATTCAACTATATATACAGTGGTGTGAAAAACTATTTGCCCCCCTCCTGATTTCTTATTCTTTTACATGTTTGTCACACAAAATGTTTCTGATTATCAAACACATTTAACTATTAGTCAAAGATAACACAAGTAAACACAAAATGCAGTTTTTAAATGAGGGGTTTTATTATTTAGGGAGAAAAAAAATCCAAACCTACATGGCCCTGTGTGAAAAAGTAATTGCCCCCTGAACCTAATAACTGGTTGGGCCACCCTTAGCAGCAATAACTGCAATCAAGCGTTTGCGATAACTTGCAACGAGTCTTTTACAGCGCTCTGGAGGAATTTTGGCCCACTCATCTTTGCAGAATTGTTGTAATTCAGCTTTATTTGAGGGTTTTCTAGCATGAACCGCCTTTTTAAGGTCATGCCACAACATCTCAATAGGATTCAGGTCAGGACTTTGACTAGGCCACTCCAAAGTCTTCATTTTGTTTTTCTTCAGCCATTCAGAGGTGGATTTGCTGGTGTGTTTTGGGTCATTGTCCTGCTGCAGCACCCAAGATCGCTTCAGCTTGAGTTGTCGAAAAGATGGCCGGACATTCTCCTTCAGGATTTTTTGGTAGACAGTAGAATTCATGGTTCCATCTATCACAGCAAGCCTTCCAGGTCCTGAAGCAGCAAAACAACCCCAGACCATCACACTACCACCACCATATTTTACTGTTGGTATGATGTTCTTTTTCTGAAATGCTGTGTTACTTTTACGCCAGATGTAACGGGACATGCACCTTCCAAAAAGTTCAACTTTTGTCTCGTCGGTCCACAAGGTATTTTCCCAAAAGTCTTGGCAATCATTGAGATGTTTTTTAGCAAAATTGAGACGAGCCTTAATGTTCTTTTTGCTTAAAAGTGGTTTGCGCCTTGGAAATCTGCCATGCAAGCCATTTTTGCCCAGTCTCTTTCTTATGGTGGAGTCGTGAACACTGACCTTAATTGAGGCAAGTGAGGCCTGCAGTTCTTTAGATGTTGTCCTGGGGTCTTTTGTGGCCTCTCAGATGAGTTGTCTCTGCGCTCTTGGGGTAATTTTGGTCGGCCGGCCACTCCTGGGAAGGTTCACCACTGTTCCATGTGTTTGCCATTTGTAGATAATGGCTCTCACTGTGGTTCGCTGGAGTCCCAAAGCTTTAGAAATGGCTTTATAACCTTTACCAGACTGATAGATCTCAATTACTTTTGTTCTCGTTTGTTCCTGAATTTCTTTGGATCTTGGCATGATGTCTAGCTTTTGAGGTGCTTTTGGTCTACTTCTCTGTGTCAGGTAGCTCCTATTTAAGTGATTTCTTGATTGAAACAGGTGTGGCAGTAATCAGGCCTGGGGGTGACTACAGAAATTGAACTCAGGTGTGATAAACCACAGTTAAGTTATTTTTTAACAAGGGGGGCAATCACTTTTTCACACAGGGCCATGTAGATTTGGAGTTTTTTTTCTCCCTTAATAACGTAAACCATCATTTAAAAACTGCATTTTGTGTTCAATTATGTTATCTTTGACTAATAGTTAACGGTTTTTGATGAGCAGAAACATTTAAGTGTGACAAACATGCAAAAGAATAAGAAATCAGGAAGGGGGCGAATAGTTTTTCACACCACTGTATATATATACTGTATATATATTCAATATACATTCGAATGAAATCTGACGGACGCCAGAACGAGACGAGATTTCAGACAGGGTAGTCACGGTTCCCGCAGTGGGCTGCATAATGATGAGCGCTGATTTAACTAAAGCCGCTCACGTGAGGAGCGTCACACACAGGTGTTCGACCACACAGACCGGGCAATTAGGCCAAAGTTCAGGTTTATTGCAGGATCTCCAAAAGCTGATATATACAGTATATATATTTATATTTAGATATGTAATAGAAACCTGTCTATACAAAGCTTAACATCATACATCATCCTTTTACACAGTAATTATTATAATTATTAAATAAAGAACTACATTTTATTCATTCACATTAAAAAAAAAAAAGTGTTTCTTCTAGTTCAGAGGTTTTGCATGTAAAGAAGAAAAAAATGCTTCATCTACTTCGATCTGAATATAATTGTATTTTTAAATGTTATAATAATTTCCCCAAAAGCATGTGAGGTAGAAAAAATAAACAGGAGAAAGTGTGCTTAATGCAAAGTACGATATCATACTGTTAAACCCAGACGAAGGCAAACCTGCAGCTACGTACTGTAACAGATGATTATATAAACGCTGTATGCTTTTTTATGTTTCATCTCAAACACACAAAACAAAATGAACGCACACATGCGTATGGATCAGGGAGCGACTGGATTTGTCTTTCCTTTGCCTCTGCAATGCTTTGGATTAATTTGCATGTTCTCCTTCTAAAGGGTGTATCGCTCCAACTCTATTCACACCTAATCTCACTTAAAACGCTTATAATGTGTCTCTCGGTTTCTGTAAAAATTTACAGAAAATATGGTTATTACGTATTTTTTTTTTGTTTTCTCAGATTTGTCAGATAATACAAGGTAAATGAGAAATACATTATAAGGATCAGTGTACAATCTTGAATCTTTCTAAAATGCTGCCTGGAAAGAAAACACAAAAAGACGTGAATAAATATAATGAAGCTAAAAAAAAAAAAAAAAATGCTGAAATCTTGTACGCATCCAAAAACAAAACTTTTTTTGGGGAAAAAAAATGCCTTTTTTTTTTTTTTTTTTTTTTACATTTTTTTATTTTTACATCCCATAGTTCACTGGACATAACGTGAAAAACTTGGAGCTTGATTGATGTGGCCAAGTTTTTCTGAAATTATATATACAGGGTGATTCACTTGAAAGAGGCCCTGGATATTCTGTAATAACTCTCGCTAGGACGAAGCAATCTAAACACAACAACACACAATGTGCTCGTCAGTATATCGAGCTTGGAACATGCTGGGATGCCCATGAGTCAGACCAATATGTTGGGCACCGTAGCCATTGTACTGACATGGAAAAAAAGAGTCAGATACTGTCACTGGTTCTGGTACCCTCAGGAACATGGAGTAGCATGTTGGAATGTGTCTGGCAGAAAGACGGAGATGATTTCCAGCATTGTGTGTATGGCAATCGATTACACATAGGTCAAGGTATGTCGTGTATTTATTTGGTTCAGATTGCTTGATCGTAGCGAGAGTTATTACAGAATATTTGGGGCCTCTTTCAAGTGAATCACGCTGTATACAGTATATGCACACACACACACACACACACACTATATACACAGAGTCACGTCCCAAAAATTATACACAATACTCGTATAATGTAAAATACTACATTTATTGCTATAAGCTATATATTGAAATATATGATAATGATAATAATATAATGATATTGTTAATATAATATTAGTATAATATACATCATATACATCATTTTTCATTTCCTGAAGTGTGTATACCTTTTTTTTTGGCTGACTCATGTGCATGTACACATGTGCCCAAGTAGGTTTGATAATATTTAACCGCATGAAACGTCTTTAAAATGTCTATATTCAAGATAAACAACACACGAGTGCTGATTCGTGAACATCTGGAACCACTTCAGCTATAGATTTGCATAATATCTGTAGATTTATCACATATTTTCAACACAAAAACACAACAAAAAAACTTTGAGGCTGAGGTGAATAAGGCGTGCTGTGCGGTCCGTGTGTGTGTGTGTGTGTATGTGTGTGTGTGTGTGTGTGTGTGTGTGACCTTTTCTTTAGGCCGACAGAAACGCAGGGCTTGGAGAGATTAAGAGCTGCTATTCTCCTCTGATTAGTAATAGAGAAAATAACAAGGGGTTGGAATGAGCCTTTTCAAAGACCTCGCAGACATGAAAGCGCCTCAGATGCCGCTTTATGAAGGCGACGCGATGGGGGTGATCTTTGTTCTGGAAACGAGGTGCTCATTTGTCCTTGATGCCAAAGTGCAGTATAAAGACACTACAATAAGTGAGACAAATTTCACGCAGCTGTTGGGAATCTTGACCACACACACATTTTAATGTCCTGGAGTTCTCTTAGGAAGGAAATGAAGGTATTATTACTGTATAGATTGTCTCAATTGCTTGATTTCTGTTTTTTGGTTATGTGAGAATATGATCCAGGATAATAATAATAATAATAATAATAATAATAAGTTGCATAATTCGATCAGCGTTCGAGCTTCCGGTATTTCTGAGGACTTACTGTGTTATGTCGGTTTACGTTTGCTTCGTTCGAACCGAACTTAAGACTTGCGCGATAATCACATGACAAATATAAGTGCTTCATAATATCAGCAGAATATTTGACTTTTTCTTTCCCTTTAACGCAGACAGGCAGGCAGACAGACTGGTGTAGGTTAAAGTCTGGACGGATCTCATAAAGTTCAGCAGATCCATCACAGAACCTCTAAGCTGAGTCCGTAAAAATGATCCATGGTTAAGAAAAACAATCATAACGATATAATAATAATAATAAATTCAGTGCATTCAGAGAGGAAGAGATCAGTCCTTTATCAGTGGCTCTGTTCTTGCTTGAAGCAACCTCAGGGGGTGAGAATCCTGGAATTCCCGCAACGTTCCTTTCTCTTCCATGTCAGCAGGAGCACAACTCTTACTTCGGACAGCCGTCCCTCGGGGGGGAATCCTGTCCGACGTTGCCCGCACTTGTCTGGGAGGCCATTTCTTTCTCTTTATTCCCTTGTCTATTTCTCTCTGTGCTTCTTGCACGTGTATACCTCCTCTTCGCGGACACAGGTCTGGCACTCGACGTGGCAGCACCAGCGCACCTGGCAGTTGCAGGACATCGTGACGAGGTGCAACGCCGTGTTGTAGCCACGTCCGCAGCAAAGGCTGCTGCAGCTCGTGTCCTTGGTGCAGGTGCGTCCGGCCGTCCCGGGCGTGTACAGAGATGGGCGGCAGAAGCTGGGCGACTCTTCCAGAAACACCAGCTCGGAGGGGTGTGGCCGAGGAGCCGTGTCCCCTCGGCGCGCCGGCCCGGCCAGCTCGCTGTCCCCGGTGGCTGCGTTGGTGACGCTGAGGACGCGCACAGCCGCGTCGTAGCGATACTTCAACAGCTGGCCGGTCACGTAAAACGGAGAGAGCTGCTTCCAGCACGTGCGCACCGCACACGAGCCGGAGACGCCGTGACACTTGCAGGTCGTCACCAGCCCGTTCTTTACAGCCTGAAAGAAACCCGGAGTGTAAATTAGCGCTTGAGTGATATGAGGAAATACAGAAAAGAGCGATGACAGCTAGAAGAGGCTGATTCATTTAGTGGAGATCTTATCTAGGCTTCTAATGTGACTGAACTATTTCGCCGCAGGGGGTTTCTAAGGTTTTTGTGTACGTGTATTCTGAGATGCCTTTGGGATTGCTAAGCAAGAAGCATGGCATGCAGTAGAGATCGTGGATGCAGGACCATCCCATCGTTCTTTCCTTTCGGACTGAAACTATTTATCATCAGAGCAACCTCTTCTCACATCAGATGATGAGTTGAATCACCAATATCCTGTACGTATATGGTCAAGAATTTCACCACGGAGCCATTAAAGAATGTGACAAGAGGGCAGGAAGAGGTCATGGGGTGAGACTGAGACCCAGGGGCAATCTGAGAAGAGAGGGGGGGTCTACACACATTATTCCACCCAGCACAGGTATGAAATTCCCCCGAGGGCCATGTTTTCCTCCTCTTTCCCCTCACACTCTCTCTCTCACTTGGAGATCCAGCGCGATCGACGGATAGATGGGAAGGGAGGGGAGGACAACAAGCATTTAGGCGAGCAGTTTGTTTTTGGCTCTGAGTGTTGGTCCACTTGAGATTGATAACGGTTATCTTCGCTCATGGTGTCACTCTTATCCTTCTCAACACCTCGGGCTGCTTATATTCCAACCTACTCTATAGGAATTTATGGACGTCTTTGGTGTGGCCATGTAGAACACGTATGGCATGCTCGTAGATTAAACAGAGTATACTTATCTAGATGGAAACCCTCTAATTTTCAGAAATCCCCCACAGCAAGCCTGGGCCCGAGAAACAACACCTGGCTCTAGAGGGCCAAACCGTGACTGTCTGTCTATCTTTCTATCTACCTCACCTCAGGCCAAAAATGTGAGCTTCGGGCAGCTGTCAAGGAGGGTCACATCCCACCAATCAAGAAAGAGAGTTTGTTTTTTTTTTTGTGAGAGGGAAAGCTGGAGAGAAGATTTTTAGGAGTTCTTAGATAAAGGTTGTGAGAAGGTGTCATGGGGTTAGTACCAGAGTGGACCTTATGTTAGGCGGCACAGTGGCTCAGTGGTTGACACTGTCGCTGGTCCCAGGTTCGATTCCCACCTCGGGGTCTGTGTGCATGGAGTTTCCCCCCCATGTTCCCCCCATGCTTGGTGGGTTTCCTCAGGGTTCTTCCTGGTTTGTCCCACAGTCCAAAGACATGCAGATTAGGCTTGTTGGCGTTTTCACGTTCTGACTTCCAGTACAAATGGGAATAAATGCAATAGTCCCCCTCAGTCCATCCCTAGCTGCACTACAGAGGTTCCATCCTAGATAGATAGATGGATGGACCTTCTGCTAACTCTAAATACCAATGATTACAGTAAGTCAGCTAGAAATCACGTAATTGTACTGGAAATTCTTTATCCAGTTACGAAGCGGAAGCTCAAACCTCTTGGGAGCATGATGCTTTTAAACGTTTGTGGTTAAATGTAACAATATGGAATGTCCTCGAAACTAGTCCCCTCTCTTTTTTTGATACTTCTGCTCCTCCTGATGTCTTTTCATCATGTTAAATATTATAGTTTTCGTTGATAATCGACATCAAACAAAAACACACAATAAACAAGCATGAACTTTTCATTTCTATTTGAGCTTGCACAACGGTCGGAGTTACCTTCTGCCCGATCCGATTCAGGAACTGAACATTTATCAGATGTAGAAACATTCATATGCATCTGTATCACTCACCCGGATGCCGGCGTTTATATTATGAGCATCGACCTGAGCCCGCAGGTCTTTGCTAACCCGTTTCTGGCCCAGAAACTTCTTGAGGAACCTGGTGCTGTACTTCAGGTTGTCTCCGCACACTCCCCACTGCCAGGCTTCGCGCTGTTGAAGACCCGGCGTGTCGTCACATGTGCAGCGCTCCATACGGCCCGAACTGCACGCTTTGGCTAGAGTGTGTGACAGAGCTGCCGAGGACACCGCCAGGAGGAACGCCGTCTCCTTGAAAGCTGTGGAAAAGAGTTGGACAAGTATTAGGAAACTTCACTATATCTTTTTTGATTTTCTCCAGAGTATGTCATGATATCTATCTATCTATCTATCTATCTATCTATCTATCTATCTATCTATCTATCTATCTATCTATCTATCTACGTATGTATAATATATAAGTCTACAGTACGACTTTTTACCCGAGTCATTTGGTTTTACCCACAGCTGGCCTTACGGCTGCATTTTGGTTCAATTAATTGCTATTTTGACTACTTTTTCTTTCCCCTTCTTCTTTCCTCAGATGAAAGTCCGCCGCCCTTTTCCTCACGGAACCCGAGTGCTCATGCTGTAGTTAAAAATAGCCAAACAGCCCTCGCGAAAGGCCCTGCCACATTTCCCCTAGAGTCCGTAATTACCATGCAGACCTGCGGATGGATCTCACGTTCCCATTCCGGTGACCAGCTTTTTACTCGGACATATACACGTCCTCCTTGAAATAGCCAGCTTTTAAAAATGTTAATGCTTTAAAGATATTCCCTCTAGAAACATCAGGATTTCGAGGCCGCCCAGAGTTCAAGCAGCTGTTGAGTGTGTTAGAGGTCTGAATCCCTGAACTGGACTATGTCTTCACAGCAAGCAGACTGTTCAGGAAATGGGGGTGGGGGGGGAGAAACTATAGTAAACAATTTTAGATAACAGGAAAATTAATGTACAGCACGAAAACAACACTAAATACGTAATTAATTCAAACTAATCCCTAGGTTAGATAGGTTAGAAACAAGCGCTATTTGTGTCTCCTATATTCAGGTTGTCCAACTGTGGGGTGGAATTGACAACTTTGGCAACGTTGCCAAATGTCCCGATTTATGAAACTTTTCAAAAAAGTTAATTTGTGACGTAAAATATTGCGAAGCTCTTAACACAACATAACAGTATAGGATATTGTGTTATTGTGTTATAGGCAGCAGTATTATGATCTAGAGAGATGTTCTGCATTGTTGCTTTGGCCCACACTGAAACTCAGCTGCGGTAAAAGTCCAGCCCACATCAAAGTATCCATTGTTGGGTTCACACCAGTGTTTATACGAGACACAAACGAACACTTGATGAAAGCAGTTTAGTGTGTAGGTGTGTAGACTCCTAGAGTTCCCAGATTTCACACCGCCGCTGTAACAAAAGCCATGAAGGCTTCGCGCGGTGGTTGATCTTACGAGACCAACTCTGCCTGCTTTATATATATATATGAAAAAGCCTTTCATCTTTTAAAAGTAGCCTATATCGGCAATATGTTAATGCTAAATCAATAATGCATCAAAGAGACTGAAATATTATTTTAAAGATTTATATAAGGCTCCCACCAGGACAAGACAGTTTTCCTAGATCAGTTCTTCTGCTCAGTTTTCGCGATAAGCTGGATCTAATGTTGGAAGTTACAGGAACTATTCATGTTAATAATGATTTATGTCATTTATAAACTTTAATTTAACAGTATGAAACTGTATTTTTGTATCATGTTGTTGTTGTTGTTGTGGTAGCGCCAAGGGTGATAATATCATCTCTTGCTTTGTGTACCCCAACGATGACATTCCCATATGAGGAGCACTTATGAGGTGGATGTCATCAAAACAGAAAGTCCACAGCTACTAAACACTTTTTCACTAGTTTTGATGAAGAAAACGCTTTAAAGTAAAGAAAAACCCTTGAATACTGTACGTGGGAATGTTCAAACCTATAAGGGCTACTTTTAAAGCTGATTAAAGGAACAGGTACTCGTTCCCAGTACTTCCATCCAAAGAAATGAATCTGATCGATCAGGTTATAAACTCCGGGGTCAGGGTTTGGTGACACAACTTGGTTAGAGTGAGAGAAACTGACCCCTGATTCATTTTCGACTTCCCCTATACAGTCAGTACTCCAGCAGCCCTACCTCGCTTCAGGAGGCTCCCCTGGCCGTCCATGCTGCAGTTCCAGCGCTCATTCCGGAACTGGTAGCGGCACTCCATCAGGCTGAGGCGCACCGACTCCCTCAGCGTGTCCGCCAGGCCCGGTTCCCGGCGGCAGGCGCGCTTCTGGCGCCGCGTCAGAGTCATCTGCTCGCACTGCTTCACGTGCGCTTTTCCACCTGGGGCCTCACTGCTGTATGGGCTCGACAGAAAAGCCAAGGGCTCCTGACCTGTGAGGCTAGAAAACCAAAAAAAAAAAAAAAAACACAAACTCTAATCAGTATCAGTGAATGCGAGACACATCGTCCGCTGGACATTATTACACAATCATGATTTAAATTTCGACTTTATTTACAAAAATAATCGCCCCGTATTTAACTAGCCTACGTTTTGACATTCACCGAGACCAATAGGCTGCCGTCTGTAAACTATTTGCATGCTTTACCTACAGGTTTTGTCTTTCGATGCAACTTGCATTTGAATACGTGCATTTGAATACACACTAAAGCGAGAGTAAGTGCTCCTGGGTGTTAGTGCACATTTCGACGATGTCAAAACACTATGTTGCTATACAGTGTCTAAGTTCAAAGCATCATCAAAGAACTGAATTAAGAACTCATATGTACAGTACAGCAAATACACCATAGTGACAAGTCGAAATAATGATAGCAAGTCAAGATTTTTATTATTATTTTTTTTTTAAACACAGTTTGTGGTTCCAGGGTTGTGTAGATAAGCATGGGTAGATCATTTGGATATTTGGTTTAAAGAGTCTTCCCGAACAGTTTAAAAGTTTATACAAAAAGATTATGGGGAAGATGAGCTAAAAGTGGTTTTAATACTACTACCACTACTAATATTATTATTATTATTATTATTATTATTATCCTTATCCAATAATCCTGTAAAAATGACAGGAACGTATCATGACTTATGTCATTTATAAACTTTTATTTGACAGTATGAAACTGTATTTTTTTTGTCTTGTTGTTGCTGTTTATTTACAGGATAATAATAATAATAATAATAATAATAATAATAATAAGAAGCCGTTTATTTTCCCCCCTGAGGATTTAAAGGATTTCATAGATAGACAGATGTTTTGTACCATCAAGAGCACCATCATGACTCCTGCTCCTAAAACTGAGACTTACAGTATACACCAGGGGTTACAAATAATTATCCAGAATTATTATCAGGCACCTGTTTCATTAGTCCTTCTTGACTTAACTGAAAACCTGCATCTCAAACCCAGACAACTTTCTGGACAATATTAAACAGCCCTGCTGAGAATTACATACGCTGGAATATAATAATGCTGGATTATATAGCTGGAATTACTAATAATTAAATATCAAATTATTTTTTTTTCTTTCTTTCTTTCTTTTTTTTTTTTTTTTTTAAACCAAACTGAACTTCACCCAAAAACTTCCCAAAAAAAACCAGCCCCATAATAACCACTAGATCTTTTGGCCATAAGCAGTGATAAGGAAGGTGTCTGACCCGAAGTAAGCAGCGGCTGCGTGTGACAGCAGGATGATGCAGAGCGCAGCGGAGAGTCGCAGCAGGCAGACGGTCCCGGCGCGCATGACTTCTCCTCAGCGCTGATCCTCATCGCGCTTCGTGTCCGCCGAGGAAAAAAAAAAGCAACCAAAGGGAAAACAAAAAAAAAATCCCCGCTGCACTGGACACCCGCGACCTCTTAAAGGGGCAGATGCGCGTTACGGCCCCCCTGGGAGAAAGAGGAGGGAGGGAGGGAGGGAGGGATGTACAGTAGGGATGCGGTTTGGCTCTGGGACTCGCAGGGTTGCCAGATTTAATGCGCAGCCACCTACACTGCTGTGAATGAAACCTGCACTTTTACATGTTATACTGTAGGTAAAAAACCAACACACTGCTGTTCACAAGGGTCACTTTCTAACTCCATGATGGTTCCTGATGTTTATTTATTTCCACATTGTAAAGGACCAAAAAATGCATGAATCTCCTTTGAACAGTTGATATTGAGATGTTTCTGCTACTTCTGCTCTGTAAAGACTTCATAACGCCTCTAATCTGAGCTGCTGTTAATTGGTCATTTTTCAGGCTGATAACTCTAAATGAACTTCTCGTCTGCAGCAGAGGGAGGTTTTGGTCTCGTCCTCCTGGGACGGCCTTCATGAGAGACAGTTTCATTATGGTGCTCGACGGATTTTGCGAATGCACTTGACACAATACTGTTCTTACAAGAACTATTACAGAAAGGCCGACCTCTGTGTCTTACAATAACAACTAACTGGTGTTTTTGTTGTTGTTACGTAATTACCTAATTCCATATGTGTTATTTTATAGTTTTTAAATCCGCAGTATTGTTGTAGAATGTAGAAAATAAATCCCTAAACAAAAACAAAGAAATTTGCAAGTGACCCAAAACTTTTGAACGGTAGTGTGTATATTTCCTACTAAACATAAAAAGTACCACCTCAGCACTCATTTGCCTCTTTTCCACTGCATAGTACGGCACAGCACGGTTCAGTTCAGCTCACTTCGGTTTGGCGCAGTTCGGCTCGGTTTGCGCTTCCACTGCAGTTTAGTACCGCTTTAGAGTGGGCGGGATTATTCACATGTCGTTTTAGTTGCGGCGCCGCTGCTGCCGTGACATCGTCGTAAACGCGCCACAAACAAACACACAACAATGGAGCATATCGACGGCATGGTGTTCTTCATTCTCAGCATGTGGATGTTTTTAACAGCGAGACGAACGAGTTTGTTTCAAAAGAGGCTGATGGCAGCCAAAGAAAATGTTTGGTTAATACAAAAAGGTGCGTCCGATCCTTCTCTGGCTGTTTCTAAATATAGCGGTTCTGTTGTGTCTCGTGTCGCAAGTTCGGTGACGCAGTAATGACGATTTTCTCCGGCCAATCAGTGACCAGCAGAGTTTACACGTCACGTTTTGGTAACGGTTCGGCGCGCTTGGAACCTCGGCTGAGGTGGTACTAAAAAAAGGACCAGGTACCAGGTACTGTTCCCAGTGGAAAACCCCCCAAAAGTGAGTTGAACTGAACCGTGTCGTGCCGTACTATGCAGTGGAAAAGCGCCAATTGTCTACACTGCTTTATCCTGTATACAGGGTCGCGGTGGGGCCTGGAGTCTATCCTAGGAGACTTACTCCTGGACGGGGTGCCAATACATTGCACTGCACACACATGCATGAAGTTTGCATGTTTGCATGTTCTCCTCGGTTTCCTCCGGGTATTCCGGTTTCCTCCCACAGTTCCAAAAGCATGTAGGTAAGGTTAATTGGTGTTCTCAAATTGCCCGTAGTGTGTGAGTGTGTGTATGTGTGCCCTGCGATGGATTGGCACCCTGTCCAAAGTGTACACTAGTGAACTGGGGTCAGGACCATGCTGTCAATGTTGGCTGGCAACAAAAGAAAGGCACATGAACACCCAGCTCACCACAGCCTGCTTCACTCAGGTCCCAGCAGGCAAAGAGACCAAGGTGCCAGACACTCGGTAGCCTGTTAGCTCAGCAGGTAGAATGTCAGTCTCATAATCCGAAGGTTGTGAGTTTGATCCTCACTGGGGAATCTGGAGCTAGGACTTAAATAGGTCGAGCTCCAGTTCAAGTGGTTTAAGCCCCAGCTACACCAGGTTGCCATTTTGGACCTTTGAAAAAGGCCCTCAACCCTATCTGCCCCAGGGGTGCTGTATCATGGCTGACCCTGCATTCTGACCCCAGTTACGCTGGGATATGCAAAGAAAGAATTTCACTGTGTATATGTGACAAACAAAGGCTTAACTTAACTTAAACATAGCATTCATTAAGATTAACAAGGTCTGCTTTTCCTGTACTGTACTACATACTGTAGAGATTATAGAGATTCTTTAAAGATGGTGTGATATTAGTGCTGTATTATATACAGTATGGCTGCCAGACCATAGATCTAACCTCTGTTCCCCTCCAAAGAGAAATGTGAGGGATTTCATCAATCTGGCAACCCTGTACAAGCAAAGCACAAGCTTCACTGCCTTTCCAGAGGTGAGTTTACCTGGTGAAGGATGGAGATATTCATGCATTCACACACACACACACACACACACACACACACACACACACACACACATATCAGAGATCTACACTTGTTTTTCTTTTAAAAGCCATTTAATCAATAATCATAATGAGCTAATTAATATAATCAATGTAGATTGTGCAGTTTTATTTAGTGCAGATGTTCACAGACTGGTCAGTGACCCCAAATGAAAGTGGATAGAGAGCTTGGAAATAAATCTAGTAACATATAGAATAATTACATGTGCACGTTGACACCCCGTCCAGAGACCCAGCCTTGTGCCTTGTCTCAAAGCAGACATCCTGCCTTGTGCTCTAGGTTGGTTGGACAGGCTTCAGCACCTGTTTCCTGTTTTTAGTGCCGTAGTGAGAAGCACTGTCACCTTGCACCTCCAGGTCCCGGGTTCGATCCCTGCATGGATGGACTTTTCATGTTCTCTTCGTGTTTTTGGTGGGTTTCCTCCAGGTTCTCCGGTTTCCTCCCACGGTCCAAAGACGAGGCCAGATGAGGCTAATTGGTGTTTCCCAATTTGCCCGTAGTGTGTGAATGTGCATGTGACGGTCCCACCATGGTTGTACAAATGGGAATAAATACAATGGTCACCATGGGGCTCCTTGTTGGACTACTGAGGTTCCTACTGTAGATGGATGGAGATGAATTATTTATTCTATAGCAGTTTCTTCACCAGCTTCTCTTATTTTCTCTTGATTGAAGTTGAAGTTAATGATAATAAAAAAAGGAATCTTGGAAAGCACAAATTCCTTTGTTGTTAAGATGGTAAAACCTGTTAACGCTTAGAAAAACACTGAATAAAAATTAATAGAATATAGGAACATGTTCCTACAGAACACTTGATGATGTAAGTGATTTACTGATTTAAACATTTCCTTTGATAAACAACATAATGAATTGAAAGGGTATTCAACTTCTGACGATTAATTCATTAATATGCTGAAAAGGGACAACTTGCATAACCAAGCACCCAACTGCCGGTTGATTACAGTGACACATTCCAGCCATAAGACATACAGTATGTCATTCTTTCCATCATTTACGTATTAAGGTTTTTTTTTTTTTTTTATCTGAGTGCCATGCTTACAAACCGTGGCTCCATTCTCATTTCCTGTGCATCATTAACACACGGCCCGTTTGATGCTGTTACTTCAGCCCTGTCATCACCTCACACGATTGGTCGGCTAATCGCAGCTGGGATCTCGCCTTATCTCGGCTCTCTGTCCCTCTGAGTCTGACCAGCTGGACTCCGCATTTCCAGGATGATGTCACAGTCTTTGTTCGCCGCTCTGGCTGGCGTATCTGGAGGTGTGTCAGGTGCCCTTCCTGCTGGAACCACCGAAAACAAAAACAGAGAGTGACTATTACACTTCTGCAGTAGGGTGGGATACAGAGAATGAGCTAAGGTTTTAAAAGTTTGAACAGATAATCGCAGTTATATATCAGACTGGCTGAAGTACCCGTCATTCATGGGAAAAGAGTTAATTTAATTATTTCAAAACATTTTGTTTGGCGTAACAACATTATATGGTATTGGTTTCCACTAGAGTGACTGGAGTGATGGCTAAATATTATCAAATGGTACAAAATTCATCTTGTTCCTGGCAATATTTTGAATTTATTGTCATTTCATCTTATTACAATCAATGGGAAAGAAAGGATATAGAAAAGTTTATCTTCACATGTCATTCCTGAGCTGCCAGTGATCCAGACTCCCTCTGTCCCGTGTGTCTCTTGGGATGCGTCTGGCGTCTGGGGACGGTTTCACTCCACCATGAAGACGGTTCTGGCCTCGACTGGTGTTGACAGCTGTTTCTCTGAGGACTTGACTGGCTGCAGTCGCTCGATAGTTCAGGACTGGAATTTCCATCAAGTCTACCTGAGTCTCCAATAACTACCTGGACTCCATATTAACATCAACTATTATAGCTGAACTGCTGCCACCTAACACACTGTATAAATGCAGATCATTTCCTGCTATCTGTTTCACCCAGATGAGGATGGGTTCCCTGTTGAGTCTGGTTCCTCTCAAGGTTTCTTCCTATTACCATCTCAGGGAGTTTTTCCTTGCCACTGTCGCCCTCGGAATCTGAACATTTTGATTCATACACATTCACATTCCATATAGACTTAAATAATTCTTATGATTGTGTAAAGCTGCTTTGCGACAATGACAAGTGTTAAAAGCGCTATACAAATAAAATTGAATTGAATTTACGCTAAGCTGTACTCCTTTCATCGTCAGCCAAATACACTCCGTAATGGAGTGTCAATAATCAATAATGTCTGAAGAGTCCAAATCGAATATTATGTGTTGATGACTATCAGCTTGAGGAACCCTGGTTTGATCAGCTTTATACATCTTCACCTTGTGTCTGTGTTGGTTTCTTCCTGGTTCTCCAGTTTCCTCCCAACGACTAACAATATGTACAGGCTGTAGATGGATGTACTGTAACTACCCTTAGCTGTGAATGAGTGTGCATGGTCCGTTGTGCCAACCCAGGGGTATTCTCCCATTGTGCTCCAGAACCCCGCTTCAGATCCACCACACGCCTGATGGGTTTCCTCCCGGTACTCTGGTTTCCTCCCACAGTCCAAAGACAAGCAGTTTAGGCTAATTGGTGTTCCCAAATTGTCCGTAGAGTGTGAATAAGCATGTGAGTGTGTGTGTGTGTGTGTGTGTGTGTGTGTGTCCAGCCATCCAGGGTGTACTCCTTGAATAGTCTCCAGGCCTTAGCCACCCTGTAAACAGGATAAAGCGATATAGAAAATGAATCAATGAGTGTAGATCTGAATGAAATGGTAAATGATTGAGGCGCCATCTAGTGGCTGCACCCTGAAATGATATCCTAAGCAAAACAAAACCTCTAGAAAAATTTATCAGACAGAATATATGCAAATATATTGACTCCTGACAGGAAAAGCTGCAGATAAAAAATAAATAAATAAATAAATTTAAAAAAAAAATACAGTAAATGTAGTACGATGAAAGCTATTAAAGGCACCTGTTATTCAAAATTCGCTTTGTATTTATTTTATACATTCAAATCGGTCTCTAGTGTGTGTTCGTACCAAAGTGAGAGATTTCCTGCTTTTTGTACTTTTTATTTTTTCCCCTATTGTGACCTCATATAAGAAGAGCACCCCACCCCCACTAGAGGGATTTAGAGGGAACTAGAGGGAGTTCACGGGAGAAAAGATGAGGTCTAGTTGAGCTGGAACTCAGAGATCAACGTTAAGAAATAGTAAGATATGCGACCTTTGAAGACAAACTGTGATCATAACTTATTAAGTTTGTAGAGTAAACAGTGGGTGTGTAGGAGTGTGGCAATACTTTATAAAACACTATACAGTGGAAATGTCTACAGTGGAAAGGTGTGAGGTTTAAACAGTAATTAGTCATTTTCAAATAATATCTAGCAGAGAACAGTAAATTTAGTATATTTAGTATGTATTAAATGTTCAGTACATGGTAATACTACTTAAATACATTTTCAGGGTAAAGCTGAAAGATTTGTCTGTCTGCCAGAAGTATTGGCCTCCTGCAATACATTTCACACTGCCATCTAGTGGACTGATGCTATAAAGGGTTTTAAATTTGACTAGAAACCATGTATTCATGAGGTCAGTCTTCATCCAATTGCATCATCTGTCTTGTTTTTTTTTTTTTTTCATGATCAGATATAAAATAATCATTCAATTCATTTAAAAATCTCAAAAATCAGCTTTGATTATGGCGCACAATGCGGAAGATTCCCTTTACGCTCTCAGAACCACTTTATCACACAATATGAGTCGCAGAATACTGCATGCTTGTGTCATCAAAGAAGAAAAACTCCATAGATGTGATGACCTGGTCATCTGGTACGTTCAGGTCGTCAGCTGACTTGACCTGAGCAACTGAAGCAACCCCAGATCATAACCAAGTGGACACTATGCATGATGGGTGCATCGCTTCATGCGCTTCCCTTCTCACCCTGACACACACATCGCTCTGGAGTAGGCTCAATCTGGACTCACATGACCTTCTTTTCATCGCTCCAAAGTCTAAACTTTATTCTCACTAGCAAATTAAAGCCTTTTTTCTCACTAACAACTGGTTTTCTCATGGACACGCAGCTGTTTAGTCCCAATCCCTTGGATAGTTCGCATGTTCATATGGAATTACTTGCATTATTAAACATAACTATGGTTTGTACTATAAATTTTGAGTGATGCAACTTCACCACGCGTTTAAGTGATCTTTGATCGAAGTCATTCATGACCACATTTTTTCACAAAGTTAATGATTCAGTGATATCCTTCTAGATTGTAATAATATGTGAGTCCTTAACCTGGGCGGCACGGGGGTGTAGTGGTTAGCACTGTCGCCTTGCACCACCAGGGTCTGGGTTTGATTCCCATCTCTGTGTGCATGGAGTTTGCATGTTCTCCCTGTGCTTGATGGGTTTCCTCCGGGTACTCCGGTTTCCTCCCACAGTCCAACAATATGCAGGTTAATTGGTGTTCCCAAATTGCCAGCCCCCACGCGTCACCCTGAATACAGATTAAAGCGGTATAGACGATGAGTGAGTGAGTCCTTAAGTCATTTAAATGTTTTCTTTGCTTGGCGATAAATTTCAGGGCAATAATTTGACCTATTCGAACCAGTCAGAATTTAAAACTACATTCACCCTAGTTAATTTTACTAACTGTCAGTCACCAGCTAAACCAGGTGCGGGTAGTTAGTTCTGCCAGTCATGTAAGGTATGTGTTGGCAAAGTAACTGGTTAAATAAAGTCACGAATCTTAATTTGTTGATAATAAATTATGATTGTTGGACTCTCTATCATGTGATATTGCTTAAATAAATTTTTGAGGCAGAGCTTAATTAGGGCTTAACAAATAACCTCCACATCATTGGCAGAAAACAGGTTTTTCCAAGAGAACAGAACAGCAGCTTTTCCATGGAGTCAGACTGGATTGACTAGCCTTCCTTCCTTCCACTCACACACCAATGAGCCTTGGGCACCCATGACCCTGCCATTGTCCTTCTTCAGGCCACGCTTTAAAGGTACTAATCACTGCATACTTGGGACACCTTACAATGCGTGACATTTTGGAGATGATCTGACCGGGTCGTCCAGCTATCACCATTTGGTCCTTGTTACACTGACTGTTCACCTGCTGCCTCATGACAGGTGCCATTGTAAAATAATCAATCTTATTCACTTCACAAGTTTGTACTCACTCACTCATTGCCTATTAGGTTTAGTCCGTGCACAGGGTCTTGGACCGTCGAGTCTATCCCAAAGAGGCATAGAGCAAGAGGTGGGTACACACTGAATCGGGTGCCAATTCAAATCAGGGCATACACACACTATGGACAATTTGGGAACGCCAAATAGCCTGCATCTCTTTGGACTGTGGGAGGAAACCAGACCACCCGGAGGAAACCCACCAAGCAAACTCCATGCATACAGAAAATACGGGCTGGGACTCGAACCCGTACCATGGCGGCGCGAGGCAACAGTGTTAACCACTATGCCAACATATCTGTTTTTTTTTTTTATGGTGTGGCTGAAATTCAATCATTTACATCCATTCTGCCTTCATCTGCACTGCATACTTGCATCCTACAGAGAATAGTATAAGTAGTACGTTAGTGCACTGTTTGTATGTTACAGTACAGTCGAAAGCTGTGGAGTTGGAACGGTTGCTTCAATCCACGCCCACAAAAAAACGGGTAGTTGCATTTTATTGGACGATATTGATTGTAGGCGGGACGTCGCGGGCACTTTGGACGAGACGATTGGCTGGAATCTTACTTTGGACAACGCCCATGGCGCGGCTGCCTCGAGTCCGGTGAAAGACGCCATTTTGTCGTTAGCGGTGACGAGGAGAACAGGGATATTGTTGGAAAGCAGCGCTTGAAAAGGTAAATAAATGAAACCACTACTAATTACAGCTACTAATAAAAATAAACCGAAATGTATTTTTTTTCACTCGCGTTAGAAATTATTTAGGAGAAGGGTAGTATTTTTAAGGAGGCAAAAATTACAACACTGCAACGTTTTCTAGCTGTTGGACTAGCTGCGTTAGCTAAGCTAATATTTGACTTGCTAAAGCTAAACCTGTAGCATAGACAGCTAGCTAATATGTGAGTTAGCATAACGTTGAGGTGATTTTATTTTTCTAAATGTATAATTTTTTTGCGTTTATATTTGCTTAAGGCGAATTATTTTATGGAGACTGTTGACTGGCTGTCGTGTTTAGCTTCATTTGGTAGGTATGTCTAGCTGAGGCTTGGATAATACGGGTGTCTGAGAAGAAATAGCAACAGGAAATGCATTTACGTGGCTCACGCGACGTTAATGTTACTAAAGCAGCTGGCTTAACAAGTCGACGGTCATATGCTAAAAGAATAAATGCTCATTTTTAGAGTAAGCTAATTGAATTAGCGAGCTGGTGAGGTTTAGGCCTTGTGTTTGGATCGTCGTCGATTTCACAGCCGCATTGTCAATGGACATGAAGTGCTACAGCAAAAGCAAGCTAGAGTGATGATGATGATGATGATGATTATTATTATTATTACTTAACTGCGAATAAATCTGTAGATGAAAACATTTGTCTTGAGATAATGTTAATATTGTACATGACATGAGGATTTCAACGTCCAAACTAAATACTTAATTACATGGAACATATTTGTTTTTAATTATTTTGATGGGTTAGTACTGTTTAAGTCATTCGTGTGAGCAGTTGTTCCCCTTGATGACGTCACAAGTTAGGACGTGATGCGCGCGAATCTAATGTGCAAGTCCTTAAAACCTGGAGCATTTCTGCCATTTTTGTTTTGCTGTGTTTTTTTTAACGTTAATGGACAAAAGTATTTGGTCAAACCTGTTAATTGATTGAAACAACTGAATTCAATAATCCTCAGTGAAGGGCAATCTTAATGAATGAATCATATTACTGATGACATGCCTCTGAAGTTTGACTTTTTGCACCATTAAAATACTTATAGGCAACTAGTTATCCATAAAATGTTAATGCTAAGTAGTACACATACATGGTTCTTTAATGTATTTGCATTGTACTAAAATGCATTCTTTTTCAATTGCCATATACAGTATCCCAAAAAGTTTTTTTTTTTTTTTTTTTTTGGAGAAGGCCCTTTTCTATTCCAATATGATTGCACAAAGCAAGGACCTGGTTTGACACTGTCCACAGCGTGGAGGAACTTGACTGATTTGAACGCACAAAGCCCTTTAAACACAACCTCAGTGCGCACCATTGGGATGAACTGGAACGGAGATTGCTAGTCAGACCTTCTCATACAACATCAGTGACCTGATCTGACCTGATAAATGCTCCACAGAGTGAACAGGCATGAATTCCCACTGAAACACTCCAAAATCTTGTGGACAGCCTTCCAAGAAGAGTGGAAGCTGATACAACCTGCAAAAGGGGGACCGACTCCATATTGTAGTATGTGTTCTGGGGTATGAGTACAATGTCATTGCAGGTTTGACCAGATACATTTGTCCATTTAGTGTCTATAGGGGTCATGATTGTGCAGTATAGACAGACATATCCTTTTTTTTGGCAGCACAATCTAGGCAATATGATGAACACATTCATCATTTGTTTTATTTTAACCCACTATACAAACCCGACTAAGAAAAAAAAAAACCTAAACAAATCAGTCAAAGAAATATCACAGATACACATAATCACGTGATTTCCTGTCCGTCATATTGAGAGTTATACATTTTTGTGATGTCATTCCCATATTCCTGTAGTGGTTAAATGTTCTAATAATAATTAAAACTTGCATTCTACCTGACATATCCGCAAACCGAAAACCCATCAACACACACCGCCATGGCTTCCATGTAAGCACAATTTAATGATCTACAAGACAGGCGATATAGAGGGGAGCGTAGCTCATGCTGTGTTTTAATCCACACCGTTCAATGGTTTATTGAGCTTTATCTCGATAAACTCATTCCAGAGAGAGAATTTTTTTGGTTGTACTGGATCGCATAATGAAATTATTACAGCATTTTTACTTTTTACGCTCATCATATATTCCATAAACAGGGCATTTTAAAGTGGCCCGGCAATGTCTTTTCAGTTTTAGCCCAAAAAAAACTTTTAATATGTTTATACGCATGAATATTAGAGACTGGGGAAATTTTTTTTATTTAGTAATGAGTCGTGATTCTCTTGTATGGCAGTTCATGTATTGCCATACACACACTTCCTCCGAAATCTTTTTTTTATATTTATTTCGATATGTTCGCATTCGAGACGGAAATACTTTGCTGTTCCTTTGTAATCCTACAGGTGGCACACTAAACTATTTACACAAGTTCAAGTTTGTTTAGAATTGTAACTAAAATTTAGGACATTTATACAATTTTTTATACTTAAAGAAAACACAAATCGAATCGGCACCCGGGTATCGTGATAACATCGTATGTCGTCTGGTCCCTTGTGATTCCCATCTCTGACGAATATTAACACAGTCATTTTATCATCTAATGATAAGAATATCAGTAACAACTAGGGTTGCCCTGATTCCGTATCTGGTATCGGCCTCGATACCACATTTTCTAAAGTACTCGTTAATAGTCCCCCGATACCGGGGACCGATACCACGGTCTGAGAAATGTTTGTTTGAGCGGCGTGTAAGGGGTTAATCACAGGCGCTGAGTGCCCGCCCCCAGGCCCCGGCTGCAGCTCAGAGCGGGGAGGAGGCGAGACATGTCAGCCGTGTGGAACTATTTCAAAGTGAATGAAGATGACAAAGGCGGACTGCAAATTGTGCTCAGCGAAATTGTCCAGAGGAGGCTCAAAAGGTAGCGCATTTAACACAAGTAATTTAATCAAGCACGAGAGTTTCATGCCGCAACGAGCCATATTACTTGCGAAACAATTCCGCGTCTGTTTCTGTAAATTTAAATCATGTTTTTATTAAGTACTCGGTATCGATGAGTACTGAAATGCAAGTACTTGTACTCGCTTTCCAAAAAAGTGGTATCGGTGCATCCCTAATAACACATCAGATTTAGCAGTTCTCAGATTTTGATGCTGTTCATAAGGGTTAATCGAACCATATAACTCGGTGTGTGCATGCCCCAGGAAACCATTATTCAGACCAAAGATTGTCATTGAAAGACACTGTATGAATTGCATCATGAATAATTTGTTCTCTGAACAGCAGGCGCTAATTATGAATATTGATGCACAATTTGTTTAGGGTGGATTTTTCCTTTCAAAGAACTTCTCAAAGAACTTCTTTTCCTTTTTTTTTTTTTTTTTTTTTTAGGATGTACTGAATTGATATCACATATCTGCACTGTCAGAACGGATGTCCTATGTTTTGTCATGTTTTCACTTTATACTGAACACCATTGCCCGGAGGCAACAGAAAGCAAGAAGCTTGCTAACTTGGAAATAAATAAATAAAATACTGGTACAAGGTAAAGGGAAAATGCTGTTCTCTCTTTGTTGCCCCAGGTCAGTGTTCTGCAGTTAGGCATCTTTTTTAGGGGTAAACTGTCCTCTTTTTTTAAAATTGTAAAAAAAAAAAAAAAAAAAAAAATATATATATATATATATATATATATATATATATTTTTTTTAGTTAGATGAAAGCTTTTTATTTTCCAAAAAAATTGCATTGGTTTTCATATATAATTGACCCCCAGAGCATTCAGTGGTCGAAAGGCTTCTACTGGGAAGGTTAGGGACATGCACTATGATAATGAGGACCGTGAACTTCAGGGAACAGACGGGAGAGAGACATCATGTATCTGATTTGACAGGCAGTGAAACTAGAAGTAACATATTGAAGAAAGTAACTGTTAGTAATAATTTAAAGAATTAGCTTTGGTAACTAATAGGAATTTGTGGTAAAAAAAAAAGTAGGCAATTAAATCACCTGAGGAAATGATTTGTTCACTAGATTTATCTAAAATAATAATTCAAGAAACAAATAATCGATTCTAATCGTAAAAAAAAAATAGCAGCTGTTTTTAAAATTTGTTTTTATTAATTTACTAATGTAACATCATTCAAGGAAGAACGTCACATCTCTGGTACTAGATTTTTAGTATCATAGTTTCTGTTTATTAAACTAAAATTATTTGACCAAAGACAAAACACATGAATGCTTCATAAGACATAAATATTCATGTGGAAACAGTTTAAATATTTTCAGATATTTTGGAAAACCAGGCATTTTCTTGGCGTTTTTATATCTTAATAGATGTATAAAATATTCACTTGATATTTAAAGATGTACGATTTTTTTTTTCTCAGGTGAAAAAAGCCAAACACGTTTTTAAGCATTTTATTTTGCGTCGCTCTGCACCAGATGCCTAAGGTGGTAAATAATTCCTTGCCCATACAGGTATACAACTACCATGACTGAATTAGTGCAAAAACGGTGCCGGCTTTAATGTTGGCACATTTTAATGACACATTTTATTTGAAGTGGTTGTCATTCATTCCACGTTAACGCTTCAAGATAACACTTTTCGGTTAGTGCCACAGGTGTCACTGTTGAACGTCAAGCAGAGAGTAAGCGTATAGTTGTCTTTAGTCATTGTACTTTTTCTCATCCGAAGTAAGTGAAATAAAATCTGTGTAAGACTTCCTTCAGTGAACGAAGCTGTAGCAGAAGTCCCAACAATCCACGATGAGATGTAAAAATTTTTTTACATCATGTTTGTTTCATGCACTGATGAGTTTCTGTCTCTGAGTGCTGGTTGTTTACATCAAATCTAAATCCTCACATTCCCCAACAGCTCAGTCTCTTGCATCTAGCACGACGAGATGAAAAACACTACTTGATACATCGCTCTTGGTCTATCTTAGTCTCAGAGTATGATGCAACCTCGATATTGTGGGCGAGATCAAATGGTGTCATGCGCTCGGCCCGAAGCTCTCATATCCTAAAGCTTCTGCCACGCCGCACATGCGTTTGTTTACTCTGATGTTATCCCACAAAGATACCTGGAAACAGGCCCTGTAGACCGAGCGCAGGTGCGGTGCATCAGTGATGATCGCTGGATATCCCTACGTTCAAACATCTCCAGAGAGGTGGAGCATGCATCGTTTTATCTGTCTCCTGTTAAATTCCTGGAAATCCGGGATTCTTTGTTTTATAGCCGTGTCTAAGTAGCACGTCTTCAGTCTGTTTGTCTCTTTAGAGAGAGAGAGAGAATGAAAGGACTTAAATGCGATCTTTCACAGCACATCTGTTGTACGGTTGACTGGATTACAAAGGGCCGTTAGGTGTACATGTCAGTCCTGGTTGTTTTAACTCGTCCAGTCATCAGGTGTTTCTTCTGGATTGGAAAAAAAAAAGGTCTTAATAAGACGGGAAGATAAGTAGTGGGATTGTCTTGATGTTGTTCCTGCGGCTGCGGTCGTCATGGGAGGCTGTCAGTCTTGTTTTCACAGGACAGAGTTTTGCAGAGTATTCATTATTACCTACCACACCTGCCTTCTCATGGCTTTTTGCGGTCAATAATTAATCCTTCGCCGACCTCATGAATTACTCATAAGGCTCAGTTTGTCAGCTTCGAGCGGTGGGTAACGTACCTGGATAAACGGTAGAGTTTGGGAAAGATTGTAAAAAGATGAGATTTTTTTGCATTTAATTAACAGGACCAATTTCAGGCACTGACTTGAATACAGAGAGTTGAAATATTTCTATTAAAGCGTGTAAATACATAAAATGAAAAAGAACACTCGACTATTGATAAAGAAAAATCTTTCTGGCTATAACTGGTTATATTAGTTCATTATATTTAATATATAAGTATGTTATATTCTTATCATCATAATGGTAATTTAACATAATTGTCAATTGTTTGTAATGTTTTCTTAGTACTCTCCTTTAACCAAAATAATAGCAGATCTGGGCTCGACTGTGTTTCGTATTAAGCACGCCAAAAGTCTGTTCCACTACAGTGACATTTGGTAACGTCTGGCGCTCGTTAAATCTGCCTTACTTTTGAGTATAAAAATGAACCAGCTCCCCTCTGCTCCTCTTACTCAGTCTTCTCTGTTTGACACCTGCTTCTAGGGTGTGGACCCCTGTGTAGGCGGATCTCTTGGTGTTCACACTGTCGCTTATGCGCTAAAGCAAATCTAAACTCTTGTACCCTCTGTCACCACATATATGTTGGCTTGTGTGTGTTTCCAGTATGAGTCAGTGTTCCAGCGCACTTCCTCATAGTCCTGCTGCTGATGTGCGCTCTGGGGCATCTATGAACACCAGGTGATGAATAAGCGCAAGATTTAGTCATCCAAGAGGCATCTTGGCCGCCGAAACCAACAGCACTCGTCACTGCGTGGGTTCGGAGCATGAAACCGGGCAGTTTACTGTCACTGGTAACACACACACACACAAAAAAGAGAGTCAAAAACATTAAGTGCAATTATTCAGTCGAGTTACTTCTATTTAGGTTTTAAGTCCAAATCCGTTAACAAAATGAAATCTTTTTTTATGCAGTAACGGAATGGATGTTTTATTTGCTAAGTGTGGAACCGGATGTGTTACCATGGTGTGTAATCATGGCCTTCCTGTGTCTTGCGTAGTGACCTTTAGTTTCGCCGTTCTAGCTCAGCGAAAGTGCTGCCTCAGCGTTTTTTTCCCTTGTTAAGAAAGTAGACACGCTAGCTTGTAGAAAAATGCCATTCCAAGCATCTTATGTCCACACACACACACACACACACACACACACACACACACAATGACCGTGTTAATAAAATAAGTAGATGTACTTTTTTCTGCGTGTCATGATGCCACCTGACACGTCTCGGCTTGCGTGTAACGCACACGTGCAAATTTGACACCAATTCGAACACGACGCTGGCTGCGAATTACTGTCAAAGGCTGATTCTTCAGCAGTTGTTGTCCTCAGGGTTGTTGTTTTTTACTCGTATGATTATTAAAGATGGTAATAATTGTAATAATTGCTAAACCAAAATCGATAAAGCGATTGTTTAGTAACTCAGGAAAGCCATGCCTGTTGGTATTTAAATAGTTTTTTTTTAAATTAAGGGTCCATTTGTGATGCACAGCCACAGCTTCAGTAAAGCTCTCTGTCTAGTAATGTTTTTGTTTTGATAGTGCTTTAATATTTATGACATGTTGCTTAGCAGTATGATGAAAGAATGGATACTAGAGGAAATGCCCGCATCAAATCCTGCACATGTACGAGTTTCCTGACAGAATCTGCGTTTAATGCTGCAATCGTTGAAGAACTGATTCGTTGTGTGTGTGTGTGTGTGGGGGCTGAGCCACTTATCAGCAATGTCCGTCTTCCCGCTGTACAAGAATGTGTTATTGTTTGAACTTGCGGCCGCTTGCTCGTTTACTCTGGCTGGTTTTGCAACTCGATCTAATCTCACCTTTGTGTAAGTATGAAGGGTCACTTTTATAAAGGTGCTGCTAACACAGGGTGTGGATTTTAAGAAAAGTTTTTATCTTGTTTGGGGATAGCACTGATTGTGCTGATTGAAGTGGGTTCAGTCAGTCTGGTCTCTAAAAACCTTGTGTACAAGTTTCAATTCTAATTTTAAACTCGTGTGCGTTAAGTCTCACTTCTTGTTCGCTTTCTTTATTTTATAAGTGCAAGAAGTTGTAAGTGCAACAGCTATTAAGAGAAAATTTATACGTTTTTAAAAATAGTTTTATGTCCTATGTATTATATGTATAAAACGTGCAGTTTTAGATACTTTTCCACTTTTTCTTAAAGGTGTATTCCCTAAGTATGAGTTAAAACCATTTAACCCCCCCCCCTCAATTTTGTATAATGCTAAATCTCCCAAATATTTTTGAAAGCCATGTGACTAGGGCTCGTTATAAAATATCCTGGTTTACAGAGTCGGAAAGAAAGAGACGCAAGCAAGCAGTAACAGATGAGCTGAGACGAGCTGTGAAGTGTCACCACGTGCTGTTTAGTCAAAGTAGAGTTTGCACAGGAAAGCAATTCGAAAGATCGTCGCGTTCACGTAATTTTCACGCACTTCGCATAAATAGTACTTCCTTCCCGAGTCAGTCACAGTGACACTTGGCAAATCCTCGTGCATGCAGAAGTGGGTGGATACCAGTTCATCCCAACGAGTGGTGATATATACCCTAGAGCAAATGTTACTTAAGTAAAAGTAGAATGTACTTTTACATTTAAATGTACATTACCCTTGAAGAAAAGTAAAAGTAGTTAACTTCAAATTTACTTGTATATGTAAATGCAGAGCTTATGTTGGCACAGTAGGGTTTTTCGTAGTAAACCCTCAAACCTCCCGCGCTTCCCAATTGCAGATGTGCTGTTTTCAGTCATGTCTCATTTAAAGAAGAGTAGGCGTACAGATATTTCTTGGAGAATGTAGTGGAGTAAAAATTAAACGGCATCCTTCAGGTTCCTTCCACCTCTGGCTATTTGGGATTCAACCTCCCCAGAACCTAACAGTTTCCAAGTGGAGTAATGTAATAATGTGTAGTAAAAACTCCCCCTTAATTAGTGAACCTGCCCTGTCTGAGATATACCCCCACTCATCTCAGAGGAAGCCAGACACTACAAACAGCCCACAGGGGGGGAAAAAAGTACACACTATTTGAGTGACTAGCTGGTAGTGGAATCTACTAACCTTTATGATGCATAGCAGCGCTTGGCTTTTCATTTTAGTCAGATTAATCAGATCTGTGTGCAGGCTTTTTGTCGTTAATGTTTTCTTGTTAATTTTGTAGATCAGCAAGTTCAGTCATCATCTTTAGTATTTCTGCCTTTTTTTTAGTTATGTTCTGCTATTTTTCCTCGGAGCAAACTAGCCCCGTGTTAGAAACTCTACCTACTCTACCCTGTGTTCAGAATCTGCAGCGCATTATGCGCATCCTGTTCCCTGTTCGGCTCATAATTTTCGGAAGGAGTAAAAATCTGGGCGCTATGCAGAAAGTAGGGCACTGATTCGGACATAACTCTCACCCTCGCTGCTTCCTGCAGCAGTGCTTCCTGTTGACATGCTCCTCATACAGGCAGTGTTTCTTTTCATGTAAAGCGAAAGCCAGGCTACAGAAGGAGACAAACAACATGACTATAGCACTATTATAGGTTATTTTTTTTGCATGGAAGTGGAAGCAATTATTATTTTTTTTTCCGATAAGCTGTCCTTTCAAACCGCACAGGCTTCACAAATGTAGGTGGCAGAAGACAGACGATCCATCCTCTTTCTGATTAATTCAGAGCTCTCGTGTCTCCTCTTACAGCCTGGTCTGGTTTCTGGTTACCTGCAGTGCCCTACATTCACCACATCACTGACCTCATTGTTTCCTTTCTCCGCCTGTCGTCAGAGCCGTACCGCTCGTCTCTTAACAGCAGCTTGTTTTTTTTTTTTTTTTTTTTAACACTGCTTACATCAGCAGTCTCGTTGCTATGCATAATGAAAGTAAACAGGTTTGCTGTTTCATTTTTGAGGAAAGATGTAGTTTAGCTTTTCGGGTTTGGTTAGTCGTACTTCGTCGTAAACGGATGAGCGATCACTCGTTCTTGAGAATCAGTGTTCACGGTTCGGTTTCAGGTATTACCAAATCATTCAATAAAGTATTTTGACTTGCGTTGTTTGGTATTTATAATGCGCAGCATGACTCCAGCAATAATATACAGCTCTTTGGATTAGTTCCTGTGAGCAGCGCAGTGTAGTTCTTTGTGTTTAATAGCTGTCGTGTATGATAGTTACATGAATTCTCAGGGGAGCGACTGTGGTCGCCGTGTACAACAGTAGATGGTTTCACAGCTGAAGGGTTTTTGCACGAAAATGGAGGTTGTTATAGTGTAACTAAGGAAAAAAAGTTTGAGAACCATGTATGTGTGTTTCCCGAGGTCTGAAGAGCAGACTGGCATCACCAACAACCAGCAAATACGTATGACCTTTAACACAATGTCTTGCTTTATTTTGATATTTCTAAATAAAAAGGTACGAGAGAGAGGGTAGAATGAGAGAGAACTGTCCAGTCTTTGTTAATCAAATGCAGATGATATTGTTCTACCAAGCAGATATGTAAAAGAGTAGACAAATATATTTTGTCAGCCCACCCACCGTGCGGAAAACACTTTAGTTGCATTAAGCTGTTGGATTTTTCTACAGATTTTTAAGTATTTAAAACCACAAAAAAAACATTCATTAAACAATAAAGGATGCACGTTGGTAAATACCACAGGCATGCTCGCATTGACTGATGGAAGTAGCTGATGTTTTTCTGTTTCATCAAATTTGCACTAGTTACATTTTGAGCTGCACTGTTATTTGACATTACTGTATAGTCAAATTTTTTTATTGTTCCAACGATCTTGACTCACGAATTTCCCTTGATAAGGACAGACCGCGATTCTACTTCTAGTTCAATCGCGGTTTATTGTACAAAAAAAAAAGATGCTGCAGTGCACCAGATACCAATATATACAATTTTATATACAATATATTTAATGTGAATGTCTGAAATGTCCAAATTCCAGGATATTGTATGTGTGTGGAGGTGAGGAGAATTGAGTCGACCTCACCGGTTTGGATGATGGAAAATGTCTGTCGTCTGGGATTCCTTTGGTAATTTAAAGGTGCAGAGACTATGCTGTTGTATTTCACTGTCAGATTCATTCCCTTAGGCGCGATAAAAAAATTTTTTGGCCACATGATGGCAGTGTAGGGGAAAGGAGTCAAGTGGATTAGTATGCTTTACATTGTGTATTCTTGTTAAAGGCGTATAAGACTTTTTACTATATTATAAGACTTTCTGACTCAAGTACACATCCGACTTACGAACGTTCTCCCAGTACAGGATTTATTTGTAAATCTGGGGACTACTTGTATACTAAATAAAATACACACACTCCCTAGTTGCCAGTAGTTTTTTTAAGTTCTTATTATATAGCCTGCTTTATTGTTTCTTTTAATAGATGACATTTAATTTATGTTGCACAAAGATTTGTTTCTGTCGTCCTGTGTTGTAAGCACACAAACATTGTCATTGAGTGTTTAATTGTATGGTGGCATTAAAAGGCATTTAATGAATGATTGATTTAACATGAATGAGTATTTTTATTTCACAAAAAGTTGATGTGGAGTATGGTTAATAATAAAGGCTGTTTCATAATTTTTTTTTAAATTGTGCTCATTCAAACACCATTTGATGAAGAGATGAAAGACTTTGAAACGGATCAGTTATTTTTGTGTTATAAAGATTTCATTTTTTTTTCCCTTTTTGAGTTCCTTTGCACAAAAGAGCAACAAATGGGAGTTAAAAAAAACTATTTCAGCCCTAGGGCAAATTATAAATTTTAAACATTGGGAGTTTTAAATCCTTAAACATTAAAATGGTGTATTTGGTCTATTTTTTTTTATTTTTATTTTTTTTTTGCAAAATTTTCTTTGCACATTCCAGTCCAGTAGGTGGCAGCAATGCACCAAATTCACATGAATTCAAAAGAACTGATATTCTCACAAAATGCTAATACGAGTTGGTTTGACACTATAGCTATATAGCTACAGCTGCTAATTCCACTTTCTGCTTCATGCTCGGCTTATAGGCGTTGAGCGAGACGCTTTATTTAGACTCTAAACAAACTGGAGTCTGTGTACAGAAACAGAATCGCAGAAAGCATCTCTGATTGAAACAAATGATCCGGTGATGTGTGTGTATTGTAACAATACAATATGACGTGTAATGTTTTTGTTCCACTTAGATCTGCCACCATGGGGAACATGTTCGCAGGCCTGTTTAAAAATCTCTTCGGGAAGAAAGAGATGCGAATCCTGATGGTGGGTCTGGACGCTGCTGGCAAAACCACCATCCTGTACAAGCTTAAACTGGGAGAGATCGTCACCACCATCCCCACTATCGGTGTGTGTTTTTTACCAACCATTTTTATCCCCCAGTTAGTGCTAATTGTATTTCTTGTCATAGAAATATAAAATGTTTATAGTTTTCTGGTTGAATTGTGGAATCGATTTAGAATTGCATTACTTGAGTTACTTAGGTTTAATATTTATTTGCATTAGACTGTAATTAAGCCTGCTATGCGACATTGTTATATAAACCCCAAAAAAATCTATTTAGCAAAGCAGACTCACAAATATCTTCCACTTGAATGAGGAATTTACATACTTACTCATACATGGTGTTCAAGCTTCCTTTGTTTCTCTATATAATCCCCTGCTGCACTAATGCACTTCAATCCCAGTGTTTCACTCGTGCTTGGATAACATCAAGGTAGAAAGTTTTCTCAGTATGCCAAAACCACAATCAGACTGCCTGCTTCATGTTGGAAACGCCGGCCTCCAAGGAACTCCTTTAAAAGTCCCAGCATATCGAAATGGCTTGGAGTGAGGTCTGGACTATGGCAGTGACTCTGAGCAGAAGAACTCCTTTGGTGATCAGACCAGGCCAGGGTAAAGAAAAGTGCCATTAAAGGAGTTCCTGGGAGGCCAGTGTCTCAGATGTAACGGAGTACGATCATGGCTCCGGAGTACTGAGAACAGTTTGTAACTTGATGTCCAAGCGCTAGCAAAACACTGGGAAAAGTGTATTAGTGTAGCATAGTCAGACGTCTGACTGAAGACTTTGGTTTGACTTGAACGCCCCTCGGATAATTCTATACAATGCCGTTCAATTTATGCACAATTTATTTAAAAAATAATGTAAATCAAAGCAGGCTTTCAAAAGTCAATAGTTAGATCTTTGAATGCTACCTTGAAAGTGTAAATATCGAACAATTAAAGCAAGTATAATAATTTTAATGTGATTCATGTGACAGGACAAGGCTCGAGACTGCTTATTTATTTAGATTTTATTACCGTGACTCGTTAGTGCATTTCTCTTTCTCTCTCTGATGTTTGTTCTTCTCCCTCTTCAGGTTTTAACGTAGAGACAGTAGAATATAAAAACATCAGTTTCACGGTTTGGGATGTTGGCGGTCAGGATAAGATCCGGCCGCTGTGGAGGCACTACTTCCAGAACACACAAGGTCGGTCCTACAACAAAAAACCACAACAAACAAAACACCATTACACCTTTATTTAAAAATGAAAGGAAAGGATTCATCCGTCTGGCACTCGTCTCATCCCGCGTGTCTGTCTGTCTCTCTCTCTCTCTCTCTCTCTCTCTCTCTCTCTGCCAGGTCTGATCTTTGTGGTGGACAGTAATGACAGGGAGCGAGTGAACGAGGCGAGAGAGGAGCTGACGAGGATGCTGGCTGAGGATGAGCTCAGAGATGCCGTGCTGCTCGTTTTCGCAAACAAACAGGTGCGTCAGTGTGTTTGTGTGTTTTTCCAGCTATGACTCCGCTAATCAAGCTTTCAGCAAGATTGTATAATTGTGCAGTGTTTTGTGTTGGTTTTTCACTAAAGATGCAGTGTGAAGTACAAACCTTTTAAAGTTTTATTTACTTGTTAAATAATCATAATAAAAATTCTTCACTTGCAGATATTTGGACAATGTTAGCACAAATGTATTGCAATGTAACACTTCGCTATTTGTGATGCGAGATTTGTGATTTTTTTTTAAAAGAATAATTTTTTTTTCTCAATAAATGAAAAGTCCAGGAGGCATTATAGAAGTTTGTCAAACCTCATGTTTTTTGTGTGATTTTTATTTATTTTTTTTCCCAAAAAGTATTTATAAATCATGGACTTTTAAATAAATTTACAAGGATTTTGACTCATTTAAAGATGTATTAAAATGGGGGGGGGGGGGGAATTGCTCCACAGAGATGTTCGTTCAAATAAAATCCAACTAACCCTTTTTTTTTTAAATTTATTTATTTATTTTTTTATCAAAATGGAGGTTAAACACTAAACTTCGTGTTTCTCTTTTTTTCATCTCCTTTCTTTCTTTTTGCTTCGTACAGGATCTGCCCAACGCTATGAACGCGGCAGAGATCACAGACAAACTGGGTCTGCACTCACTGCGGCACCGCAACTGGTACATCCAGGCCACGTGCGCCACCAGCGGAGACGGGCTATACGAAGGCCTCGACTGGCTCTCCAACCAGCTGAAAAACGCTAAATGATCCATTCCACCCATCCCCTCCCTCTCTGCGCTCTGTGTGTGTGTGTATGTGTGTGCATGTGTGCGTGTGCGGTCAGAACGGCGGCGCTGGATTTAGTCTCTCGGTCACCCCCCCCCCCCCTTCCCCCTTTTTTTTTTTTTTCCCCTGTTGTTCGGTTCTGTAGACTTTAGAGGCTCTCCCCAGTGCTGACTCGTGTACACACATGCTGTTATGGAAGAGTGTGTGTGCATGTGCGTGTGAGTGAGAAATGAGAGTGGGAGCAGCTCCTGCTGTGCCTTTGAACACGCACGCTCCTCGTACGGCTCACTTCTCTCTCTCTCTCTCCATCTCTCTCTTTTCCTCTCTTTATTCACATTTTTCCCCCCACAAAGCAAAGAATGACCCAGGATGCTGAATGATTTGTTTTCCTTCCACATAGAATAATATCCTATAATATCTTGAAATAAGTCTTGATTTCCATCCTCTGATGATAAAACAGTCAAGCATGTCTGAGATGTTACGAGTCGTCGTTGTCGTCACCATTTTTTGCCCCACTTATGATGAAACTCATTGTAACCTGCATCAGGTTGGGAAAAAAAAAAAAACAAGAAAGGAAAAAAGACAATAAAGTGATGTTTTTCCATCCTAGATCCTTCTTTGCATTCTTTTAGAGTTGTGTGAGGCTCATGAGGTTGCCATGAACATCACTGATCCAGAGGCATATCGAGGCCTGTCCAGGGGTAACGAAAGCCCAGCGTTTTTGTTTTGTTTCTTCATCCTCCCCCTCTCAGATTTACACGGTTGTCGTTTTTAGCCAGGAAGTGTAATGCGTTTCGCAATATTTCACTTTGTCGCTAACAATTAGATGATAACAGCACGATCGCCGTTTTCACTCGTCACATAGCAGGAAGGCTGTTTTATAGCTGCTCACGCTCTCATGCATTCATTTTTTCCCCCCCGTTTGTTTTTTGGTCGTCTTCTTGTTTTTATTACATGTCGTTCCTGATCGTCTAGCCTCGCAGGAGTCACAACTATATGTTTTAAATGCTGCCGAGAATTAACCCTTAACTTAACAAACTCACCACTTTCATTAAGAGAAGTAGAGTAAAAAACATGGACGGCTGCATCATAAATAAAAACCCGGCAGGAAGTTTAAATCCGAGCAAATTAATGGTTTAATCCGGTTTAATCCGCTCTCTGCTTTTATGCTGCATCTTTCTGTTTCACTTCTTTCTTCTCTTGGCGGCTCAACTCCTCTCACCTGGATTAAATAAATTAAAAAGGTCTACCATCATTACCATAATAACCAGCTACCGGCTTAGATTTCGGGCAAACTGACAATTTCTTCTCCTCTGTTATCTGTTTTCCAAAAGCATCTACGAATGTTACACTGATTTACAAACCAACACCCCTTAAGTTCATGACCCCTGCACTGACTCCTCAGAAATGAACGGTTGAACTCGCACCCTCTACATCACCAAATCCATGTTTCACAAGATATTTAATTTCATCATGTTTTTTTTCTCTCCTTTTCTTTTACAACACCAAAACTCATCAGAGTTTCCAAAACTCTAATGGCATTTTTTTTTCTTTTTTCTTCTTCTTCTCCCCCCCCCCCCTCCCCACAGTCTTGTAGAAACCTACTGTAGTGGATGAAATGAACGGATTTATTTGATTTACGTATCGTCTGTCTGGAGAATAAATAAAACATGTAAGGAAATGTATTTTAGCTAGTCTCTTCATTTAGCTACCTTATGTTCTGATGTGAAGCTTTAATTTTAAGACGAAAAAATAAAACACGAAATAGTGTGCATATGGATTGTTTTTTTTTTCTTTTCTTAGATTTTTTTCCTTTCTCGTTTTCTTGTTTTGTTTTTGTTTCTAGCTTTTTTAACCCATCTTGTAACATCTGAGAAATGCACTATAATAAAGAGATCTCTATTACAAAACTTTTTTTGTGTATTAATTCTTATTTGTGACTGATGTACTTGTACATGTGGTGGCACATCACAGCTCTGAGCTTTTTAATCCTCACTCTGTCTGCGAAATTCCTTAAAAAAAAAAAAAAAAAAAAAAACAGGTGACCTAATTATTGGTTCATTTCTTGTCTGGTCCTATTTACTGGCTCTGGTTCAGTGTCCACTTTAGACCTTTTAAAGCAAGTCAAGGAATTAAAATATCCTGCATTCTCTGATTTTGATTGCAGTACTCCGAATACACCAGATGTCGTCACTGTGTGCGTGTTCAGACTTTGCTGCTACCTAGCTCTAAGTGTGTTAGATCAGACAGAATCCCATGTGTGTGGTGCAGATTTGCTGTAATTCTTAAATGAGCCAGGATGTTTGACCTGTGTATTATTTGATGACCTGTTTCTTTTATTTCTTTAGTGTGAATTTTATACAAAAGCAAGTTTTTCATTTTAAAGGGGAAAGATATTATTACAGAACACAGTATTTATCTGTAGCGCAAAAAAAAAAAAATGCTACAAATGCTAACATCAATGATCCCTTTCATAAATGTTGAATAGATTTCTCCTACAGAAAGCGCTTTTGTACGTGTACAAATCGCTGTGTACTCCAGTAACTATTACTAATAAACAGCTACTGGGTTTTACTGTTACAGGAAATCAATGAACACCACCTGAACAATTTGACATTGCTGTGTAATAAACATTACTGAACACATCTGATAGTTATGTCATCTTTAACAACAATTTGTCTCCTTAGTAATCGATTTGAAGTCGTTTTGAACGGCCTCTGAAGCATCCTGAGCTACAGAGCTAAATATCATCCGATGCGAGGCTGAATCCCATCTTGCATGCCTGTTTATGTATGTTTGCCGTGTTTGTGTCCTGGGTGGCTTGCTGGTATATCTAACGTAGATCTCATCAGCTATTCCCTGACACCCAGCAGAGGTAATGAGACACGGAAATACACCCTTCAGGCTCAGCCATCTAGAGTGGCCTCATAATATAAGCGCCTCCAGCGATACACACGCTTACACATGCAGGAGTGTCTCCCCTGATTCTTTCATTTGATGGACAGCTGACAGATCTGGGTTAGCTTAGTGAGCGCTGTCTTTGGTATGCATGTCGGGCAACAAGCTGGTTTTTCTGTGCTTAGTTCAAGGAGATGAAACTGACATGGACTCTCAGCTAAACCAGAGAAATGGTGTGTGCGCGTGCATGGGGGAAAATGCAGAGCTGTATCCCAAAATGAGATTTATTTGAAACTGATGTCACGTTCACCTGTGTATGATAACTGAATTATAAAAGCACTGGCCTAGCTACTTATTGAATCACATTTGAGCGTGCTGTGCTTCTCTTTATCATCTAAGTGACGTTAATAATATACTGGGTTCATCTCGTCTCCATGTAAAAAGAAAAAAAAACATGCAACTGATATTAAATTCTGCCAGATTGTAGTCTTCAATGACATTCACTCATACGTCTCGTACACCACCGCTAGGCGAAGTGAATAACATCAATTATATACCAGTAAACTGGCGACAGGATCATGGGCCCCTCCATGTCACTTATTTATTCCACAGAGCAGCACAATTCACCAAAAAAATTGCTAATATGCTGGCTATAATAGAAAGGCACCAGAACACCCTGTACTCCACAGCCTTCTGCAGTCGGAGCAAAGCAAGAAAACAGCTAAAGGCCTCCAAAACTTGAGCATCCTTTGAAAGCAAGTCCAAACCACATAGTCGCCTCGCCCCCCCTTAACCTGCAGCACTTGAAAAGATCTGGTGCCCGACAACAAAGCACACCCCTAGAGATCCTGCAGAGCAATGCCCGACCCAGTGGCGCAAGCACAACCCAAAAACCAGGGGTAGGACAGAGTCCGTCCATGTACCATCCGGCAACGGATGCTCCTCAGCCTGGAGATATATCCATTGTTTCTGTGGCAGTTACTTACATGGTCGGGTTGCCAGCTCAACACCCAATTGTATCTAAGCACTTGGGGGTGAAGGACCTTGCTCAAGGGTCCAACCACTTGGCAGGCTTGAACTGGGGACCTTCTGATCAGCAGTCCAACAACTTAACCACCAAGCTACCCCTGCCCCAAGCCAAACCCTAGGTAGTAATGTTTTAAGTGATATTCACTAACCCAATTATAAAATCACTAGCTTGGCCGCTTATTTTAAGCATTTTTTTATCAGGAAAACAGCCCAAGGCCCCTAACCAGGTCTGGATTTGATCATCCATGGACGTGCCAAGCAAACAAGTCTAATCCATGTAGTTCCCAACCCGCAACCCACAGCACTCGAATGTATTCACTGCCAACGTCCTGATGCCAGACACCACAGCACACTCCTAAAGTTCCTGCAGAGCCAAGCCCTGACCTGATGGAACAATCAGAACCCAAACCCAATGTAATGTTTTAACAGGAATTTGTTACGTTCACTTACCGAATTATAAAAACCACTAGCCTTGCTACTTATTTAATTTCATTTGGGCGCATTATGCT
The DNA here is from genome assembly GCA_030522415.1 of Channallabes apus. Taxonomy (NCBI): domain Eukaryota; kingdom Metazoa; phylum Chordata; class Actinopteri; order Siluriformes; family Clariidae; genus Channallabes; species Channallabes apus. The sequence continues at coordinate 29,248,657 of CM060121.1, forward strand.
TGTCTTTATCATCTAAGTGACGTTAACAATATTGAGCTCATCTCCATCTCAATAAACCAAACAAAAAAACCCAATGCATTCATCTTCTATACCGCTTTATCCTTCTATTCAGGGTCGTGGGGGACCTGGAGCCTATCTCAGGAGGCTTGGGGCACAAGGCGGGGTACACCCTGGACAGGGTGCCAATCCATCACAGGGCACACACACATACGCACACTCACACACTCATTCACACACTACAGTCAATTTGGGAACACCAATTAGCCTAACCTGCATGTCTTTGGACTGTGGGAGGAAACCGGAGTACCCCGAGGAAACCCACCAAGCACGGGGAGAACATGCAAACTCCATGCACACAGAGACGGGAATCGAGCTTGGCCGGGAATCGAACGCGGACCCTGGAGGTGCAAGGCGACAGTGTTAACCACTACACCACCGCGCCGCCAAACCCAACGCAACTGATATTAAATTCTGTCAACCTGTTTAGTACAGTACGTGTGAGAAAACCAAAAACACCTTGACCAAACCCAAACATACATGGGACAACGTGAAACTCTGTACAGACTCAATCTACTCCAGCTCAGGATCGAATCCCGGAGCAGTGAGGAGACAGCACTACCCGCTGCACCATTCTGGCTCTGGTACACTCCCTGTTCTTTAATAAAAGCCTTTTGTTCACGTTCCTCACGTAGGTCTCAAATCCCCATCGGCTTCTTATTGATTTCCGGTAACAACATAATTATGAGGTGTGATGTCTTTTGACACTCTTTGCGACATTGATATTAATAAAGAGACGAGAGACGATCCCAGCAGGGATGCTTTCCACTGTGTTACTTCCCACAACACCTGAATATTCCACATCCTGGCACTCTTCCACTTGACGAGGTTCTTCGAAGCATCTAGATTGTATTGATCAAAGTTATGTCTCACATTTTACTTTAGTAGATATATAAAAACTTTTAGAGATCCTGATCCAACTCTGTAAAAATTCTTTGGTACAAGGCCTGTTGGTAAACTATCATCTCATTGTTTCATCATCTCTTTATCCTGTATACAGGGTCGTGGAGGGCTGAAGCCTATCCCAGAGATTTAGGGCATGAGATGGGGTACACCCTGGATGGTGTGCCAATTTATCGCAGGGCACACACACCCACACACACGCTCATTCACAGAATACGGGGAATTTTGCTAACGCTAATTAGCCTAATCTGCATGTCCTTGGACTGTGTGAGGAAACCGGAAAACTCAGAGGAAACCCACCAAGAACATGAAGAACATGCAAACTCCATGAACTCCACAGACCCCAAGATGGGAATCGGACTCATCTCACCACTCAGCCATGTTGGTACCAATGTCTGTTGGTAAACTATCATCTCATCTTCTTTTTATGCTGTATACAGGATTGTGGTGGTCCTGAAGCCTATCCCAGAGACAGAGGGGGTTCATCCTGTATGGGGTGCCAAATTCTTCCCAAGTCACACTCATACACACTCACATGCTCGTTCACAGACTATGGGCAATTTAGGAACGCCAGTTAGCCTTATCTGCATGTCTTTGGACTTTGGACCGGAGGAAACCCACCAAGCACAGGGAGAACATGCAAACTCCATGCAGACCACAATCTTGGTTAGATAGCATAGAATGACCACTAGATGGTGGCCTGCTACACAATGTTCTACTTTTTTCCACTGGTCCAGCTCATGCATTTCTGCTGCATCATGTGCAACATCAACTTGTCATTTATTCTTTCTTTTTAACAGCATACTCCTTATTTCAGTTTATTTCACACTTGTCATTCTTATTAGTCACATCAATGTTACATTAGTGTATGGTTTTATTGTACATTTGGAAAAAAAAAAAGTTCAATCTAGAACCCTTTGAGGAAATTATCAACGTTTGTAAACCAAGAATTCTGATTAGATTCCTCAAATGAAGTGTCCAGATATCAGAGAGCATCCAAATTATATAGATCGGAGATGATACATCTATATGATCATCCAAAAAAATCCCTTCCAAACCCCTTTTCATTGGGTGGGGTTCACACATATACAGTACACACACTCACATGCTCCTTCATACACTACAGGCAACTTGGAAATGCCAATTTTCCTAATCTATTTGTTTTTGGACTGTGGAAGGAAACCGGAGTACCAGAAGGAAACCCACCATGCAGGAGGGAGGGATATCATGCAAACATACAGACCCCGGATAAAAATTCAACCCAGACCCTGGAGGTGCACAGCTTGACAGTGCTAACAAACCAGAACATTTAGCGGCCTCAATAATTGTTTGATTTATTCCTTCAAGAAAACCCTTACAAGTTCCCACATGATTCCAAATAAATGATGTTGTGGTACTTGAGCCATGGTGCTTCTGTTGGGTTTTTGGACAAGACCCTTAATGCTTTGATCTACACACTCCAGCTCCTTCAAAGCAGCATGGGTTAGAAAATCCAAGCCTGGTTAGAAAATGGGTTGTGACAAGAAGGGCGTCTTTAAAACCATTGCCAGATCTTGCAGACTTAATGTGGGTAAAAGGGCCAAATCTACATATAACCTTCTTAGCATTGATTCCTAGTAAAGACTATAAGGAGAGTATGTGGCTTGTAGTTATTTGATACACTCTTACACTCTTAAACAAAAACAGGTTCCATCTTGTGCCGTTAAAAGTTTTAGGACGAACCCAGAGAAACATCATTATGCTAGTAGATCAATACGTACGCATTATAAGCAAAAATGTTTTTCTCCATACAAACCTTCTTGGAAAGCACTTAACTCATTATCTGTCCAACAAAACCCCATAGGAACATTTACGAAAGTGTAAGATGTTACCTATACAGTATGAGGAACACAATGAAACCTTTTTATGCTAGAAGATCACATTCTCTCTTATGTGTTAATACTTGTTAATGATCTCTATTGGAATGAAATACCTTCAGGGAAATAATTAGGAAACAGAAGGACCAGTGAGGAACCTTTCTGTGTGCATGGAGTTTGCATGTTCTCCCCATGCTTGGTGGGTTTCCTCGAGAAACTCTGGTTTCCTCCCACAGTCCAAAGACATGCAGGTTAGGCTAATCGGTGCTCCCAAATTGGTCGTAGTGTGTGAGTGTGTGTGAATGTTGACCGAGGTCCTACCAGAGTTATAAAGTTGGGAAAAATGCAATGGTCAGCAAAAGGTCTCCATGGTCCCTAGATGGACTACAGAGGTGTCTAGATGGGATAGATGGATGGAAAGGGAAAAAAAGTTTTTTTCTTCTCTCAATTTTCTCTAATTCCACAACATTTAAAAGTTCTTTCAGAGCGGGAACGTAAACAAGATACAACTCAACGGTAAGCTGTCTTATGTCAGAGAAGGAAAATGTAGTGTCCCTTTTAAAAAGCATTTAATTTATGCAAATTGCTAAAAGTTTTAAGGTACACAAAGGTACCTCCCTATCACTCAATTGACAAGCAGAAGAATGGTTATGGTTTTGTCTTCTCCTTCTGAGACCGTACCACTGTTAGACATTCAAGATGCCCTAGATGATTGAAATCCACGGTATCACCAGGGCTTTTTGTGTTTTTATTGATAGCTTGTTCAGAATTTATCGCCAGCTTCGAGAGCACTTAGGCAGGGTTTAGCCATATGCAGTTATTTAATAGGGATCACTCTCAAAAAAAACAACAACAACAACAACAACAACATGATGGAGAGAGCAGGCCATGGTAATGAATTTATGCTGGAGATTTATGTTGTTTGGAGTCGGTCAGAGCGGCTCAGTTTATCAGCGTATAAGAAAAAGAACATCCGAGGTTATCAGGTGGCCCGAAAGTTGTCTTCTCATCTTGTACATTTTCTGCTCAGCAAGATTTCAGGTGGCCCAATCACCAAGGAGATGTTACCTTGGAAACAGCACCTTACTTATTTATAGAGACGGGTAAGAAAGAATATGTGTGATAGAGAAAGATAGATAGACATATATAGAGAGAATAGAATACCCTTATTATAATAACTATAATATTAACATAACAAGCTTAATATCTTAGTCACTCATTTGATGTACAGGGGATTCATTTAGAATCCAATTAATTTCAAAATACCCACAAAGGTCTGAGGCTTAGATGCAGAGAGCCTTTTATTTCCTTCACTTGAGAAGAGATAGTGAGCTTCATAAGAGTTAATGTAGCATTAAACACTAAGTAAGAGATCAACATAAATCAATGTGAAGCTCCAAGAACTGAGAAATGTCAAGGACAACCTACAGCAAAGGAAATCAATTGTACTCCTGACGACTCCAGCACTGTTTGGTGATTTCCCTGCGTTAATAAAGTTGATAATTAACTGCTCGGATCAGGTGTCATTAAGGCAAGAAATCAGAGGACGGTCCTAGACTTGAGTCCTCCATGACTAGACGTGATTATTTCTGACCTTTCTCAGGTCCCGGAGTTCTGGGAGCTTCATATTGTTGCCCATCTTTCACTACTCCACTTTAACGCTACATTAACCTTATGGACCTGAGCACACCCAGAGAGCAAGAGAGCACGGGGGAAACACACACACACACACAACTGATGCATCTAATGCACATTTTTTTTTAATATACAATTGTGTCATACAGCTCATTAAGAGCTTGATTATTATCTAATGAGCTGAATTAGCTGTCTTTTCAGGAGAGATAGCTGAAGGGTAAACTGTAGGTAAGGCATCCCTAGGACTGGATTGGAACATAACTCTTGGTTGATGTCAGAGAGCTTTTAGTGTCTGTGTGATAGATTGATATATGTGATGAGTTTGTCTCTCCATCCATTTGTCAGTTTCTAATATAATCAGTCATTTAGAGATCCTGAAACACCGATCCAAGATAATGTATAATAATAAAGCCCTGTATTGATTTACCATCCCTTAAAATAACCTTCCATCCATCCACTCATCCCACCATACAACCAACCAGCCATCCATTTGTCCATCCATTCAACCAAACGTCCATTACACCAACCATCCATTAAATAACCCACCTATCCATCCATTCATCCTTCCTTCTCACCCTGCCAAAATATTTATCCTTCTATCCATCTATAGAACCAACCATCCATCCATTTGTCCATTCATTCAACCAAATTACCATCCATCTATCCATCCAATCAAGCATTCTTCCATTTGTCCATCCATCCATCCATCCATCCATCCATCCATCCATCCATCCATCCATCCACTCATCCCTCCATACAACCAACCAGCCATCCATTTGTCCATCCATTCAACCAAACGTCCATTACACCAACCATCCATTAAATAACCCACCTATCCATCCTTCCAACCATCTATTCATCCATTTGTCCTTTCATCCAACTATTCCTCTATACAACCAACCATCTATCTATTTAACTAGCCATTCATTTATCCAACCAGACGTCCAATCATCCATTCATCCTTCCTTCTCACCCTGCCAAAATATTTATCCTTCTATCCATCTATAGAACCAACCATCCATCCATTTGTCCATTCATTCAACCAAATTACCATCCATCTATCCATCCAATCAAGCATTCTTCCATTTGTCCATCCATCCATCCATCCATCCATCCATCAATCCATCCATCCATCCATCCACTTAACTATACATCTATCTAAACCATTCATTCATCCATATATTCTGACAAGGGTGGACACAGGCCACATTTCATAATAAAATGAAACTGACACCTGGAGAGCATTATCTTGTATATATGTTTTTTTTTTTTTTACTATAGAGGTGCCCTAAAGGCGGCATTTTTCACACGTAGTACCCAATGGGCACATCATCCCATTTTATATAAACTCTATAGGACATGCATCTCATTTTCTTCACTGGAAAAGTACCCATTAGAGCACTTCATCATCTTGTCATCATTTTCACACATAACTGCACCCTAGAGGGCATCATATATATATATATATATATATATATATTTTTTACTATTTGAAAGGCAGCCATTAGGGCACTTCATCATGTTCTCTCCACTAGAGGGCACCTTCCCTTAAAGGCAAATGCCACTTCTACCCAGTGCAACCATCCTTCCATTCATCTGTTCATCCATCCATTTGCCTGTCCATCCATCTAGCGAGTCACCCAGCCCTTCGACCATCTATCAGAAGATTTCCTTAATATCCTCAGTTTGCATCCTGTCACCTCTGGCTCCTATGTGATTCATCATGTAAAGACAAATGCCAGCGATTATGCAATATTTCTGCATAATTTACTCATTTCAAAGTTTGTTTTAATGAAAATGCTCCTATCTAGAGGAACGTACTAAGACAAAGTCATGACAGGAAGTGGGGGGTGGAAATTTAAAAGAGACTAAAAGAACATAAGTGTAAAATATTTAAAAAGTGGAAAAATTAATGTCGTCTAATTTCTTTGAAACTGTTTTACGGTAGTTTTATAACAAGATTTTGAACCACAATAATTAAACAATAAAACACTCGAGTGTTGGCTATTAGAGCAGAGTAATTAAATATGTGGTGGTGGCCAAGTGCAAAGCCATATTACAGTTTTCCTGTAAAAGCACATTAAAATGTTTTTTTTTTTTTTTTTTTACCTCCCTCTTTAACACAACAGCAATTTGCAATGATTGGATATTTTTATGCATTACAGAAATGCATGTCATAGCTTGTGTTAGTTGTTAGTTACATTTATCGCTTTGGTGCATTAGAAAGGCAAGTAGTTCATGGAATCAGTTACATAAATAATACAGTGACCTCCTCGACAACCTTGCTTTCTCAAGATGAAAAAAAAAAGATTTGGATGCTTGTGATATTACCATAAAACTATAAAATGCAAAGTATTTTCTTTGTATTAGAACAAGGGCACTAGTTATAGAAAAGGAATTAACTGACCCTATGGTTAAATCGGGAATAGCTAGGGCCAGGTACAGTATTAGATTTTGCACATTAATTTTTTTTTTACTTGATGTGACTAAAGAAAAGTCGAAGAAAATAAATCCATAAAAAGAAAATTCCGGAAGCAGAAGAGCTCAGGGTAGAGGGAAATTGCTGGGACCGAAGCAGCAAATGTGCTCCCATGCTTACCGGAATTGAATGTCTGTATCGCCTCGAGTTGCAATTCACAATGCCAATTATTCACCGAGCGTGGACATGACTGGAGATAAGAAAGCAAATGCGCAACACAGCACTGACCACATCAGGCCGTATGGCCTTGGGTAACCCTTTTCCCATGTGCCTCAAACTACTAATATTAATAATAATAATAATAATAATAGTAATAATAAGGTACTCTGATTACAACAATGATCATTCTTGAGCTATACTCTATAATTAATTTTAGCTATAAACATACAATTTTAAGATTTAGGTGATAACAATGAAAACAAAAATGCTTTTGTCCCTGTGCTGTCAATATGTAGTTCTTTTCATAAACAAGCTGATTATTACAATTATTATTATTATTATTATTATTATTATTTATTTATTTATTTTCAAAATGGTCTATTCCTTTTCGACACCTTGAATATACAGTGGTGTGAAAAACTATTTGCCCCCTTCTGATTTCTTATTTTTTTGCATGTTTGTCACACAAAATGTTTCTGCTCATCAAAAACCGTTAACTATTAGTCAAAGATAACATAATTGAACACAAAATGCAATTTTTAAATGAAGGTTTACGTTATTAAGGGAGAAAAAAAACTCAAAATCTACATGGCCCTGTGTGAAAAAGTGATTGCCCCCCTTGTTAAAAAATAACTTAACTGTGGTTTATCACACCTGAGTTCAATTTCTGTAGTCACCCCCAGGCCTGATTACTGCCACACCTGTTTCAATCAAGAAATCACTTAAATAGGAGCTACCTGACACAGAGAAGTAGACCAAAAGCACCTCAAAAGCTAGACATCATGCCAAGATCCAAAGAAATTCAGGAACAAATGAGAACAAAAGTAATTGAGACCTATCAGTCTGGTAAAGGTTATAAAGCCATTTCTAAAGCTTTGGGACTCCAGCGAACCACAGTGAGAGCCATTATCCACAAATGGCAAAAACATGGAACAGTGGTGAACCTTCCCAGGAGTGGCCGGCCGACCAAAATTACCCCAAGAGCGCAGAGACAACTCATCCGAGAGGCCACAAAAGACCCCAGGACAACATCTAAAGAACTGCAGGCCTCACTTGCCTCAATTAAGGTCAGTGTTCACGACTCCAGCATAAGAAAGAGACTGGGCAAAAACGGCCTGCATGGCAGATTTCCAAGGCGCAAACCACTTTTAAGCAAAAAGAACATTAAGGCTCGTCTCAATTTTGCTAAAAAACATCTCAATGATTGCCAAGACTTTTGGGAAAATACCTTGTGGACCGACGAGACAAAAGTTTAACTTTTTGGAAGGTGTGTGTCCCGTTACATCTGGCGTAAAAGTAACACAGCATTTCAGAAAAAGAACATCATACCAACAGTAAAATATGGTGGTGGTAGTGTGATGGTCTGGGGTTGTTTTGCTGCTTCAGGACCTGGAAGGCTTGCTGTGATAGATGGAACCATGAATTCTACTGTCTACCAAAAAATCCTGAAGGAGAATGTCCGGCCATCTGTTCGTCAACTCAAGCTGAAGCGATCTTGGGTGCTGCAGCAGGACAATGACCCAAAACACACCAGCAAATCCACCTCTGAATGGCAGAAGAAAAACAAAATGAAGACTTTGGAGTGGCCTAGTCAAAGTCCTGACCTGAATCCTATTGAGATGTTGTGGCATGACCTTAAAAAGGCGGTTCATGCTAGAAAACCCTCAAATAAAGCTGAATTACAACAATTCTGCAAAGATGAGTGGGCCAAAATTCCTCCAGAGCGCTGTAAAAGACTCGTTGCAAGTTATCGCAAACGCTTGATTGCAGTTATTGCTGCTAAGGGTGGCCCAACCAGTTATTAGGTTCAGGGGGCAATTACTTTTTCACACAGGGCCATGTAGGTTTGGATTTTTTTCTCCCTAAATAATAAAACCCCTCATTTAAAAACTGCATTTTGTGTTTACTTTTGTTATCTTTGACTAATAGTTAAATGTGTTTGATGATCAGAAACATTTTGTGTGACAAACATGCAAAAGAATAAGAAATCAGGAGGGGGACAAATAGTTTTTCACACCACTGTATATAATTACTGTGCAAAAGTCTTAAGCACGACTATATAAAATAGAAAGGAGGAAGTGTGACAAAGTTACCGGAGAACTCATATTCTCCAGCAAGCTCAGTAAAACCTAACAACTAAAGACTAAAGAAACTTCTATAAAGAGCAATAAAGAGTAATAAAATAAACAGTCAATATTTGGAGTGAAAACTCACTGCTTAAAATCAGTATTTTTAATCACAGTTTTGTGAAGTTTTAAAATTAAATCAGCTGTTAGGTTTTACTGAGCTTGCTGGAGAATATGAGTTCTGGTTACTTTGTCACACTCACTCCTTTATATTTTTATTCAAATCCCAGGAGCGTACAATAGGTTTTTTGTTTCCATTTGAAAACTGGTCTGTATTGGACTATATATATATATATATATATATATATATATATATAATTTATTTTTTTTACAGCCATGCATATATTCTCCTGTAATGTTATTTATTTATTAATTTTTAAGTTATATATGGAAATACTGAATGATTTTGTACATAATTATGCAGACACGATAAACATAGATAACAAAATTGGTACAGCATATTTTATATATATATATTTTGCACAGCACTGTATGTATATATAAGTTTAATACAGAATAGATTAATACATTTTTACATGTTATAGCTGCATCAAGGTAGGTGACATGCAGATGTTTTCAACATTAAATGTAACTACAGTATTAACAGATCAGGAGTATGATGATTTCATCATTGATTATTTTCTTCTATTTATTGCTTCATTATATCTATCTATCTATCTATCTATCTATCTATCTATCTATCTATCTATCTATCTATCTATCTATCTATGTCTGTCTGTCTGTCTATATTTCACTGCTTTAGTGAAAAAGCAAGAAAAGCAATAAAACATTCTAATATAATGTCGATTTGATGAGTCATCATATATATCATAAACAATGTCAAGAAATAAAGAAATCTGAGTGGGCAAAGTTATTGAAAAACAGACTGTATTTTTTCAAACCAATCTGATGTATGGGATTACATCATGTAATATATGACAGTGTGCTGTATGCCTATTATTATATTGTGTGTGTGTGTGTGTGTGTGTGTGTGTGTGTGTGTGTGTGCGTGCACATACAGTATAGTGTCCCTCTGATTGACTACCTGTCACTTCAGATAAGCCATCACATGTCCACTCCTACATGTAACCAGAGGCAAGCACGCGAGACACACTCTAGGGACTGTATACTGTGTGCGTGCGTGTGTGTGTGTGTGTGTATGTGTGTGAGTGTGTTCGTGTAATTCCACTGCTTCTGCAGAAACTCTTGGTTAGTAACACACCATTCCCTATACATATCTTGATTGTGTCTTTAACCACTTTTTAAACATGTCTGGTTATATTCTGCTGCTCCTGTACTGTGTAGATGCTCTCTCTCTCCCTCCCTCCCTCTCTCTCCCTCTCTCTCTCTCTCTCTCTCCCTCTCCCTCTCTCTCTCTCTGATTAGCCTTGGCGTTGTGTTCACTCATTAGCAGCGGATGACTGATTTCCTGCGCTCAGTTTAGCAGGTCATGTCTTTTAAATTTGTATTAAAAGAAGTTTTGCAGAACACATTTTCAAGTGGATGCTGTCTCTACTGTTAATCATTAGCCACGCAAAACAATATTTATTACAGTGTTTCTCAATTACCTTAGTATATACAGTAGATAGATACATAAACCAACAGATAGATACTGTAGATAGATAGATAGATAGATAGATAGATACAGTAGATAGAAAGACAATTTCTTTTTATATTGGCACTTGTTGGCACTAATGAACTCTCAGCAGCATAAACACGGCTTTTATAAAACTGACTGTATGACTATTATGACTTTTATGAAATCATCTGCTTTTCATCACAAATACTACAAATAGAGATTTCAGTAATCCCTCTGTTAACCTTCCCCAAGTTCACCGCGTATACGCGTAGCTCCCGTCAACCTCCTGTCTCCTTTTTAACCGACACTCATCCCGCCATCCGAAAAAAAAACACACGGCACCGGCTCCCTGTCAGCCCAGTCGCCATGGTAACCGCAGGCTCTGGGCCGTCATGCTGAGATCTGCTCTGTGCTGTAGGAGAGCTCGAGATACTCGATAGAGCTGCTTTAATATTTATACAGTCTTTTCCTTATGCATATCTACTGTATACATTCTGATCCATGCAGGACGGTGGAATGTTTTATTGTTAGATTTGCTAAATAATTCATCAAATAAATTGTATTAATAAAATAGATGATCGTAGAAGCTGTAACTGATTTTTAAGTAATATATCCTATGGGAGATGTTTCAGTGTAATAAAACAATTACCGTTTTAATTGATAACATGATTAGCAGGACACGGATTTAAAGTCAGTCATTAAAGGACTTAAAGCAGCTTTACAAGAATTGAAATGCCAGGGATGTATAGATTTACAAATGTAAAGCTTTGTTTCTAATGAACAAGCCGGAAGCGATGTTGGTGAGGGAAACACTCACTAAGATAACATCGGGAGGAAGCTGTAAAAGGAACCAGGCTCAAAGGAAACCTGTTCTAATTTGGGTGATGTTGGATAGTGTGACTGTAAACTGTAATTGTGTGCTATAAGGTCAAATGTGCGCAATTATATAACAGGAAATGTGTTTTAGCTACTAACTGTTTGCTTATGGAGACTTGGGTACCAAACTGCTCTTGGTTAATTTCATCTCCACAACTATTATTATTAATATAATAAAAAAAAATCACAAAAGGTAATTTATGTTCCATCTATACAGTGCATCCGGAAAGTATTCACAGCGCATCACTTTTTCCACATTTTGTTATGTCACAGCCTTATTCTAAAATGGATTAAATGAATTTTTTCCCTCAGAATTCTACACACAATACCCCATAAGGACAACATGAAAAAAGTTTACTTGAGATTTTTGCAAATTTATTTAAAAAAAAAATTTTGAAGGGTCCTTCGAATGGCGCAGTGGTAAAGTTCTCACCCTATCATTCGGAGATCTCTGGTTTGATTCCCGGGTGATGCTGTAACCTCTCGCGGCTGGAGGTCTAGAGGGAGCTGATTGGCGTCTGTGAGCTCACGCAAGCGGAAGGAGCGGATAGCGCTGTCCTCCGAGTGTGTTACGCCGTTCCCAATGAGTGAGTGAGAACTTCGAAAAGATACGGCCGGTTCGAGGGAACCACATAATAGTCTTCGGCCCTCCCGTGGTAGTACTGGTAGTACTTCGGCCCTCCCGACTAATGTGGGAGCCCCCTAGTGACGGGGAGGAATTGGACAAGATTAAATTAGGGAGAAAATTGGGGAAAAAAATCCAAAAAAAGAATAATAATTGAGAAAGCACATGTACATAAGTATTAACAGCCTTTGCCATGAAGATCAAAATTAAGCTCAGGCTCATCCTGTTTCCCCTGATCATCCTAGAGATGTTTCTGCAGCTTAATTGGAGTCCACCTGTGGTAAGTTCAGTGGAAAGGTACACACCTGTCTATATAAGGTCCCACAGTTGACAGTTCATGTCAGAGCACAAACCGAGCATAAAGTCAAAGGAATTGTCTGTAGACCTCCGAGACAGGATTGTCTCGAGGCACAAATCTGGAGAAGGTTACAGAAAAATTTCTGCCGCTCTGAAGGTCCTGATGAGCACAGTGGCTTCAATCATCCGTAAGTGGTAGAAGTTCGAAACCACCAGGACTCTTCCTAGAGCTGGCCGGCCATCTGAACTGAGCGATCGGGTAAGAAGAACCTTAATCACAGAGGTAACCAAGAACCCGATGGTCACTCTGTCAGAGCTCCAGAGGTCCTCTGCGGAGAGAGGAGAACATTCCAGAAGGACAACCATCTCTGCAGCAATCCACCAATCAGTCCTATATGGTAGAGTGGCCAGAGAGTCTGAGAATTTTGTTTCTCATGGTCTGAGAGTCCTTCAGGTGCTGTTTGTCAAACTCCAGATGGACTGCCATGTTTTACGAAGGAGTGGCTTCCGTCTGGCCACTTTACCATACAGTATAGGCCTGATTGGTGGAGTCCTTCTGGAAGGTTCTCCTTCATCGTGCCCTAATCCGCTACACTGGGATAGACTTCAGGCCCCATGCGATATACCGCATAAAGTGGTATAGATAATGAGAAAGTGAATGAGTGATGGACAGTCACTTACTTTAATTTAGGGTTTATTTTATAAAGGAGACAAAAAAAAAAAAAACAAGATTCGGCTAAATTGTCCAAGTCAATACAAAACAAAAAGAAAATAAGATACCAGTTACATTTACATTTACATTTAGGCATTTGGCAGACGCTCTTATCCAGAGCGACTTACAAAAAGTGCTTTAAAGTTAACATCACTGGATACATACAGTGGTGTGAAAAACTATTTGCCCCCCCTCCTGATTTCTTATTCTTTTGCATGTTTGTCACACAAAATGTTTCTGATTATAAAACACATTTAACTATTAGTCAAAGATAACACAAGTAAACACAAAATGCAGTTTTTAAATGAGGGGTTTTATTATTTAGGGAGAAAAAAAAATCCAAACCTACATGGCCCTATGTGAAAAAGTAATTGCCCCCTGAACCTAATAACTGGTTGGGCCACCCTTAGCAGCAATAACTGCAATCAAGCGTTTGCGATAACTTGCAACGAGTCTTTTACAGCGCTCTGGAGGAATTTTGGCCCACTCATCTTTGCAGAATTGTTGTAATTCAGCTTTATTTGAGGGTTTTCTAGCAGGAACCGCCTATTTAAGGTCTTGCCACAACATCTCAATAGGATTCAGGTCAGGACTTTGACTAGGCCACTCCAAAGTCTTCATTTTGTTTTTCTTCAGCCATTCAGAGGTGGATTTGCTGGTGTGGTTTGGGTCATTGTCCTGCTGCAGCACCCAAGATCGCTTCAGCTTGAGTTGACGAACAGATGGCCGGACATTCTCCTTCAGGATTTTTTGGTAGACAGTAGAATTCATGGTTCCATCTATCACAGCAAGCCTTCCAGGTCCTGAAGCAGCAAAACAACCCCAGACCATCACACTACCACCACCATATTTTACTGTTGGTATGATGTTCTTTTTCTGAAATGCTGTGTTACTTTTACGCCAGATGTAACGGGACACGCACCTTCCAAAAAGTTCAACTTTTGTCTCGTCGGTCCACAAGGTATTTTCCCAAAAGTCTTGGCAATCATTGAGATGTTTTTTAGCAAAATTGAGACGAGCCTTAATGTTCTTTTTGCTTAAAAGTGGTTTGCGCCTTTGAAATCTGCCATGCAGGCCGTTTTTGCCCAGTCTCTTTCTTATGGTGGAGCCGTGAACACTGACCTTAATTGAGGCAAGTGAGGCCTGCAATTCTTTAGATGTTGTCCTGGGGTCTTTTGTGGCCTCTCGGATGAGTTGTCTCTGCGCTCTTGGGGTAATTTTGGTCGGCCGGCCACTCCTGGGAAGGTTCACCACTGTTCCATGTTTTTGCTATTTGTGGATAATGGCTCTCACTGTGGTTCGCTGGAGTCCCAAAGCTTTAGAAATGGCTTTATAACCTTTACCAGACTGATAGATCTCAATTACTTTTGTTCTCATTTGTTCCTGAATTTCTTTGGATCTTGGCATGATGTCTAGCTTTTGAGGTGTTTTTGGTCTACTTCTCTGTGTCAGGTAGCTCCTATTTAAGTGATTTCTTGATTGAAACAGGTGTGGCAGTAATCAGGCCTGGGGGTGACTACAGAAATTGAACTCAGGTGTGATAAACGACAGTTAAGTTATTTTTTAACAAGGGGGGCAATCACTTTTTCACACAGGGCCATGTAGATTTGGAGTTTTTTTTCTCCCTTAATAACGTAAACCTTCATTTAAAAACAATTATTCAATTATGTTATCTTTGACTAATAGTTAATGGTTTTTGATGAGCAGAAACATTTAAGTGTGACAAACATGCAAAAGAATAAGAAATCAGGAAGGGGGCAAATAGTTTTTCACACCACTGTACTTACACTGGGTTAACTAGGTCAAGGTAACTAGGTTTACTTTTTTTTTTTTTGGGGGGGGTTAGTCCAAGTACTGGAGAAACAGATGCATCTTGAGTCGTCGTTTAAACATAGTCAAAGTCTCTGCTGTACGGACATCTAGAGGAAGTTTGTTCCACCACCTAGGTGCCAGAACAGAAAAGAGCCTGGATGAATGTCGCCCTCGATCCCTGAGAGATGGTGGGATGAGGCGAGCAGTGCTGGAGGATCGGAGGGAACGTGGTGCATAGCGTGGTGTGATTAGAGCAGAGAGGTAAGTGGGTGCAGGGCCATTTTTAGCTTTGTAGGCAAGCATCAGCGTTTTGAATTTGATGCGGGCAGCTACAGGAAGCCAGTGCAGGGAGCGGAGGAGTGGGGTGGTGTGGGAGAACTTGGGGAGGTTAAAAACGAGACGTGCTGCTGCATTCTGGATCAGTTGCAGAGGACGAATCGTGGACAGAGGCAGACCTGCCAGGAGTGAGTTGAAATAACAAGGGACTGAACAAGCACCTGAGTAGCCTGTGAAGAAAGAAATGGGCGAATTCTTCTGATATTGTAAAGAAGAAATCTACAAGAGCGAGTAAGGTTAGCGATGTGTGGGGAAAATGACAGATGGTTGTCCACGGTTACCCCAAGATTGCAGGCAGTGGCTGAAGGAGTGATTTGGTTGTTGTCCAGGGATATCACAAGGTCTTGACCTGGGGATGAGTCACAAGGGATGAACAACAGTTCAGTTTTACTCAGATTGAGCTTTAGCTGATGTGCAGTCATCCAGGATGAGATGTCTGCCAGACATGCTGAGATCCGGGTGGAAACCTGAGTGTCAGAGGGAGGAAAGGAGAGAGTAAGTTGGGTGTCATCTGCATAATAATGGTATGAAAATCCATGCGATGATATGACTTTACCAAGAGACCGGGTATAGAGGGAGAACAGAAGAGGACCAAGTACTGAGCCCTGTGGGACACCAGTAGAGAGTCTATGTGGGGCAGATGTAGATCCCCTCCATGTTACCTCATATGACCTATCTTCTAGGTAAGAAGCAAATCATTGCCACGCTGTTCCACAAATTCCAAGGCTTAATTCAATCCAGTTCAATCATGTGAATGAAAAATAATTATACTGCCGCCCACCACATGTTTATTTCCATTATGTGGAGCATCTGCCATATATGTCTTTGTGAAAGACCTGTTACTGTAGCACCAATACAATATCAACATTAATATTCAGGAAACATCTAAACCTTGCAGTAGGAACCATTTCTACCTTCTGACCAATCAGATTTGAGCATCTACAGTATGTATGCATTCTAAACATTGACAATTAACATTAGAGATATTCGCGTGTCCTGGTGCGCAGTGGGAAAAGTATCCTGTGGAACACATCACACACATGAGAACTCTCTCGTCACAAATGAGCTGCTGGAAGCTGTTAATGCGTTCGTGTGTGAGGCAGGGTGAGGAGGCGGAGGTGCGATCAATACACCTCCTGATGCTCCCTGCCGGTCTCATGTCTGATTTGAACAGTAACTGAATGTAAATGTATGTGACTGTGTGTGTGTGTGTGTGTGTGTGTGTGTGTGTGCTCTACTTCTACAATATTCTGCAGTATGCCACAGTATGCAGAATCTCATCAGTGTGTAGCTATTTTGTGTGTGTGTGTGTGTGTGTATGTACTGACAGAGGAGACAGAAGAGGGGAAAGGTTATAGAAAGACACACTCCTCTCGCTGTCCTCGTCAGGCTTTTCCTGAAGTCAGTGCATTAACAAGAGGATGACACGTTATTAGAAAGTTAGAGAGAATAAGGGCTGAGTACGGCTCAGTGCCTGAGGCATAGTGAGAGAGAGAGAGAGAGAGAGGTAGAAAGAAGGAATTCAGCACTTCTTTATTACTGCTACTAAAACCAGGTCACAGAGATAGTCGTAGATTATTTTTAAATAATCTTTAACTCATACAACTAACCTTATGCACTGCTCAGGAAATGTTAATATACAGTATTATAATGCCATGTGTTTGAAATATTTTGACATTTTCTAGGATGAAATCTTGAACAGACTTTGCTGAACTATATGAAATATATTTATCCCTTCTGCAGGAATCTAAACCAAAAAATGAATAAATTTATGCCTCCCAGACGTGAAAAACAAGAAAATCTTAATTGTCAGATTTAATTCCATTTCCAACGTTGCTATCTTTACACTTATGACCGAATCCGCTTCCTGAACAGCTGTACAAATTGTGAAGAGTGATACTGGATTTAAATTCTCATAGTCATTCCCAGCATCATCCATGTCAGTTCCTGTTTAATCACCTGATATAAAATCAATCAGCGAGTTTACACATGAGCCTCATCACCATCACCATCCACGTTCGACTTCTATCAGTTCATCTGCTGATGGATTCAGTCCTTTCTGTTAAGTAAATGTATTTTGATGGTGAGCTGATGGTGCAGACACAGTGCAGACATATTGACAGCCAGCACTTGGTTACAGACTAATCAGACAACAGCATGTGCCTATGTAATAACTTAACCAAAGCATGACTTTCACGATATCAGACAAACGGTTCCTTGAAATGATCTATTCATGTGGATGTGAAGACAAAGGTTGACCTAAATTAAGTATGTACAACAATCAGCCATAACATTATTGGCACATGCCTAAAAGGTCCCTCTTTTGCTACCAAAACAGCCCAGACACATCAAGGAATGGACTCCACTAGACCTCTAAAGGTGTGCTGTGTTGCCTGGCACCAAGCCATCAGTAGCAGATCCTTTAATTCCTGTAAACTACAAGGTGGACCTCCATGCATTGGACTTGTTTCACCAGCACATCCCATAGACACTTGACTGGATTGGGATCTGGAGAATTCAAGCCAACCAAGAGGCCAAGCCAACACCTCAAACTCATTGTCATGTTCCTCAAGTTCAAGTTGGCTTTATTGTCACTTCAAGGACCAAGGTGCTAACTAAGAGGCCTAGTTAGCTGGCTAGCGGAGACAAGACAGATTGACCTGACATTAACCATTTACTTTAACCATTTACTAACCATCTGTACAATCAGGGTACACCATTTCCATGAAGTGGTCTCCTTCATCTGCAACAGTGTTTAGGTAGGTAGTACTTGTCAAAGTAATATCTACATGAATAGCAGCACCCAAGGTTTCCCAGCAATACATTTCCCAAAGCATTACACTGCCATTCTTCTGGCAGCTTCCCAAAGTGCATCCTGGTGCCTACTCTTCCCCAAGGTATGCACAGACATCCGACCATCCACAAAATGTAAAAAAATAAAAAAAATAAAATCTAGTGGAAAGCCTTCCCAGATGAGTGGAAGTTTTACTACCTGGAACTTGATGGATGAGAGTTATAGTCAGGGGTGCACAGACCTTTGGCCATATAGTGTATATTACATGCAGTATATCTTACTAAATGGTGTAGAGCTGTAATTGGGCCTTAAAAGTTAGGCCTGACAGGGCACGAGCCCGACAGATTTCGGCCCGAGCCTGACAAGTACATTTTGATTGACAGCCTTTTAAAAGCCCGAACCCGTTTACAGCCCGACATTATTCAAATGTGCGCAAGCACACAGCTCTTTTGCCTTTGGTCAAGAATGAGTCATTTATATATGTTTTAACATTATTTATTTATGACTAACGTATAGGCTACAGGCAACTTGGAAGTTGGAACAAAAAATAAAAAACCTCCTCAGCATCCATTTTCGCATTTCTCTCGCACTATTCAAAATGCATCACATGACCGCTCATTTACAGCGCAAGCCCAAGCCTGGCCTGAGCCCGTGTAAAATTATATTAATTAAGCCCGAACCCCGCGGTGGTGTAGTGGTTAGCACTGTCGCCTTGCACCTCCAGGGTCTGGGTTCGATTCCCCGGCCAGGCTCGATTCCCGTCTCTGTGTGCATGGAGTTTGCATGTTCTCCCCGTGCTTGGTGGGTTTCCTCCGGGTACTCCGGTTTCCTCCCACAGTCCAAAGATATGCAGGTTAGGCTAATTGGCGTTCCTAAATTGCCCGTAGTGTGTGAGTGTGTGTATGTGTGTGTGCCCTGCGATGGATTGGCACCCTGTCTAGGGTGTACCCCGCCTAGTGCCCGAAGTCTCCTGGGATAGGCTCCAGGTCCCCCGTGACCCTGAACACAGGATTAAGCGGTATAGAAAATGAATGAATGAATGAAGCCCGAACCTGTCGGGTCCTGTCGGGTTCGGGCAAAGGTCCAGCTCTAAAATGGTGTCAGAAACTTAGAAGCTTAATTTTAAGTAAACGAGTGATTAGACTCCAGGTTCTGGGTTCGATTCCTGCCTTGGTGCTGTGTGCATGGAGTTTGCATGGTCTCTTTGGTGGGTTTCCTTCTGGTACTCTGGTTTCCTCCCACAGTCCAAAGACATGCAGATTAGGCTACAGTAATTCGTGCTTCCAAATTGCCCCTAGTGTGTAAATGAGTTTGTGAGTGTGTGAAGTTGCAGTGGTTTGGCACCCCATCCAGGGTGTACCCCATCTTGTGCCCTAAGTTTCCTGGGATAGGCTTCAAGCCCCTCTGTAAACCTGATCACAGGAAAGAGTTGTATAGACGATGAGCGAGTGTGTGAATGAGAGATTAGTCTTAATACTTGGCTTTTCTGTTTTCATTATTCCGACACATTGAAACTGAATGGGTTTACCATGACCTCCAATGAACTATACTGTATGTGATATTTCATATGTACTGATATTTCAAGAAAAATATGTTTCCTGAATGCATCCTGTATTCCGACTGACAGATGAACAATAAAAATAATAATAACTGCTCTGAAAGTGCCGTGAAGCAGACAGAAAAGTGCAAGGGTACGTTTTGTGCTTTTATTGAAATCAATATTGTGGATAAACAACAGGTCTGAACAAAATCCTGAAACATGAGGCAGGCTATAAACTAGACAAAAAAAAAATATGTTAAATTGATTAATATATTTAGTAAGACATTAAGCATTGGCACATCTAAGATGCTACATAACCATATAAGCCTGTATTATTTTAAGCAGTGATGTGATTAGTAATCTGCTGACCACTGAAAAGGGATACATGTGGATAGGTATGTAAATTCAACATCGTGGAAACAGGGAGTCTTTATTAAGTTCAATAAATTCGGGGTAGGAGGTACATTATATACTTGAGTGTAGATTAGAAGTAAGGGTAAGTGCAGAGTACTATGATATGTATTCATTAGAGAATAGAACTCCACAGGGTAGTGTGTGTGTGTGTGTGTAGTCCAACCTCAGGATGAATAATATTTTTTGAATAAGTAGAACAAGGTTCAGGAGATGATAGATTTTTTAATTAAAGGTTGGCATTTTTAATATATACAGTACAGAATAGATTTTAAGATGGTAGTGGGATGTGACCCAGAGGAATCCTGACATTATATAATGCAGTCATATGGTTGTAATTTGGTTGTGAAGTTGTTCACCTAAAACACAACCTTGGTACAGTATTGCTTTTAGGTTGTCAAGTTAGGTTGACTTTAATAAATGGCCATTGGAATAATGTTGAATGAATGACCCTACCACACAGAAAAGAAAGTAGCTTCAAATTCCTACATTATGTAGCCAAAAGACGAGCAAAATAAACCATGAAGGTAAATGAAGGTAAGGACAGTTGTATTTCTCAGATAAACAACTGTCCCAGGGTTTAATCCACCTACTTCTTCATATATTTATTAATTCTAGCGTTCAAAAACAAACCAATACCATTAGCGTCCCAACATCTGCAATGTTGCCACAATATTTTAAGGGTAAGTGAGGTCCATCCATACGCCCGGAGAGGTGTTTTACCTTTCAGTGCCAGTTTTTTACAGGGTTATGTTGGGAGCCTGACACCCAATTTTATCTGAGCAATTAATGTACGAAACCGTGCTTAAGGGCCCAAAAGTGGCAGCTCGGCAGCACTGGGGCTCGAAACGGAGACCATCTTGGTACTGTAAGACAACCAGGCAGAAATAAAGAGAAGAAGAAGTTTGAGCATTCTTAGGTAACTAAGGATTGGGCACACAAGACATAATAACACAGGGTTAGGGGTTAGGGTTACTTGAATAATTTCTTTTTGTTAATTTTTACTGCAATATTGAGTTAAAGTGGATAGGAGTATGTGAACTAATACTTTGTTATATAGTATAGTAAGTTTGCGAATTGGCTAGCCTGTACCCATGTAATTAGATTTTTATTTATTTAGCTGACATTATGTAGACCTTATCTAAACAGCGTAGGACATTTTCACACCTGCCTTATTTAGTCCAGATGAATTGAACTCTAGTTTGTTAGTCCCTTGGTGTGGTTCCTATAGGCAGGTCTGAGTGCAGTAGTCATACTTGGACATGGACCAGAACATTTGCACTAAGACCCTTTCTGGAGTTGTTTGTTTGTTGTAAGTACTACAACTTTTGGAACCAACTACAAGTTGAGTGATTTTACCATGGAAGCGCCGCATTCTCATTATCCAATTCTCCCTAGTTCTGCTCAGTCAATTGCAGGATGCATGTCTTCTTTGCAAAGTGGGAAAGAATATTACATACAATATTACATCAAGACGTTTTTTCAAAGTCCATCCAGTAGGCTGATGGCAGAGTTGTGATTTGTATATTACCCTGATAATTACCATGGTTTTTATGCAATTTCCCATTATGCCGTTTCTCCAATTTCTTTCATAGGAACATTCATTGTACCGAACATGGATCATCTTCCTGAGATAACATTCTCATTCCTGCCCCAGACTCATTCAACCAATGAGTGAAGGGAGCATTCCGACTTGATTTGTAACAACCATTTTGGTTTGGTTGGATATTTTATGAAACAAAACCCCAAGGAGATCACATAGTATTGAGTAATTCCCCTCTTTTGCCATTAAAACATGATATGCTGTGTGTCATGACACCTTTTTGTGGGAAACAGCATTTCCTTTTCAGCAATTTGAGCTACAGTACAGTAGCTCTTCTTTTGGATCGGACTACATGACCGTAGCTGTCTAGTTGACCAACCATATTTACTTGGGCCACTTTTGGTAACATCCCACCAGAGGTGTCAAGTAACGAAGTACAAATACTTCGTTACCTTACTTAAGTAGAAATTTTGGGTATCTATACTTTACTGGAGTAATTATTTTTCAGCCGACTTTTTACTTCTACTCCTTACATTTTTAAGCAATTATCTGTACTTTCTACTCCTTACATTTTAAAAATAGCCTCGTTACTCTATTTTTATGATCAGAACGCGCAACCCCCCCGGTCGCATGATAAGAACGCGCACAACGCCCCACCCCGCCCGTCGCATGATCAGAAAGCGAGACCTTAATGCTTTTTTCCCCCCTCACGGTACTTTTACTTTTATACTTTAAGTAGTTTTGAAACCAGTACTTTTAAACTTTTACTTAAGTAAAAAGCTTGGGGTGATACTTCAACTTCTAAAGAAGTATTTTTGAACCCTAGTATCTATACTTCTACTCAAGTAATGAATGTGAATACTTTTGACACCACTGCATCCCACAAGGGCTGCAATTTTAGAGTTGCTCTGACCAGTCATCTAGTTGTTATAATTTGAAAATCACATTCAAAGAGTTTGAAAGATGTTTACATTAAAACTCAACCAGCAAACTATTGATATACTTATAACTATTGATATAACTATTGTATACTTAAGTTACCCCACTAAACACAAATGCAGGCTGATTTATTCATTGTGACAAAACTGTGGGAGTTGGAGTTACAGCGTTTTGCAAAATCACTGCAAAAAAATTCGTTTTTCGTTTTGCTCTCAAACTCACCGAGACAGTCAATATATAATTCGGGGGCAGAAAACCTTGCTTTATAAATGCCTGTTTTCACCGTCTGTCATGCGCAAAACAGAATAAAGAATAATTGCAGTGTTCTTGGTAGCACTCCAAAAGCCCTGCTGATTCGTTCCATGGCTGCTCTGCTATTCTGATGTATTCAGAGACAAGCCAAGAGACTGGTCACAAAATCAAATGATTTTTTTTGTTTGCATACTGCAGGTGAAAATGTCAAAACCTCAACAGTGCTGTTGAATGACAAAATTACGTGACAAATACTGTTTACAAGAACCATAAAAATATCAGTCTGGCAAACCTTACTGGTGCATATAAACGCTTTAGATGGATGAGACTGCAGAAAAGCCAACTTCGGCAAATCGGTTTGATCTAATAGTATATATATCTATAGGTTAGGAGTTATCATAATGCCTCCTCCTCACTTAACTTTTATAAGAAAAATATTTTATTTGGTATGGCTATCGTCTCTGTGTGCATGGAGTTTGCATGTTCTCCCCGTGCTTGGTGGGTTTCCTCCGGGTAATCCGGTTTCCTCCCACAGTCCAAAGACATGGAGGTTAGGCTAATTGGCGTTCCCAAATTGACCATAGTGTGTGAATGAGTGTGTGTGTGTGCTCTGCGATGGATTGGCACGCTGTCCAGGGTGTACCCTGCCTCGTGCCCGAAGTCTCCTGGGGTAGGCTCCAGGTCCCCGCGACCCTAAATACAGGATAAAGCGGTATAGAAGATGAATGAATGAATGAATGGTATGGCTATTTACAAAAGATCTGCTGTGCAAAAATAGTGATTTTTAGACATTGTGATGGATCTCCAGTTTTAATGAACTCAAAAAAAAAAAAAACATTCCCGGCTGTTTGTGCTTTTTCCAGTTAAAGCAAGCGAAATCTGATTTTCCCCCTGCTGTGACCCTCTTGTCAAGGTAGACTCTGCTCAACTCCACCCATCTCTGCTGTTTTCTGTGTGCTATTTTTAAGAGCTGCTGCAAATTAGACTAGGCCACTGGGTTGCAGCTACTGTAAGTGCAAATGGCTAACCTAGCCTTCTTAAAATCAAATGTAAAAAAAAAAAAAGAAAAAGATAAAATCTTCTCCTTCATTTCTATTTCCATACCCTCTTGTCCGTCCAAATTAGAAAAAAAACCCCACATTCTCTCTGATGTTCCTGACATGTTGAAGTGTCTAAATCTTATCTCCATAAGTTCTTTTTAACATCCCAAAGCCCTTTGAAAAATATTTTATAGATATTGCCTGGATGTGTGCTACTGGTATTGGGAGATCATATTGAAAAGGCAGATATTTTTTTCCTCTCTGGCAAATTGTACTTGACTCAGATGAAGGCTTTATACATATTCTTGGCTGTAATGTCTCTAAAAAGTCCATGGAGATTGTATCCAACTTTCGAGATCCTGACCCTGCACTGTGTTATCACCTCCATACTACTCTAACCTCAGTTCTGCTTAACTCTTATAACTGAGTCCAATGTATTTTTATACACTGACCACATATCGAGATGCATATCCTATCATATTTGTAAAAAGAAGATCTGGTTATGGAATGACTGCTTTATAGCTGCTGCTTCAGGATGAATAATGAATAATGGTAACTCTTTTAATACCTGGCATCACGTATGTAAATGCGTAAAACTTTCTTTCGGCTTCTCCCATCAAGATGACCCTTCTTGACGCAATGCTCCTATCTTTCTATCCCGATTTCTGACCGGCACTGCATGCGTTCTTATCATGCGACCGGAGGGGTTGCGCGTTCTGATCATAAAAATAGAGTAACGAGGCTGTTTTTAAAAAGTAAGGAGTAGAAAGTACAGATAATTGCTTAAAAATGTAAGGAGTAGAAGTAAAAAGTCGGCTGAAAAATAATTACTCCAGTAAAGTATAGATACCCAAAATTTCTACTTAAGTAAGGTAACGAAGTATTTGTACTTCGTTACTTGACACCTCTGGTGGCTGGGTAGTATGGGGTGTGGCAACCCACCAATGGCGGGGCTTGAACCTGGAAACTCAGATCCTCAAATAAAATCCTCAAATCAACAACCTAGAGTCTACTACTAAAAATGTTCATCTTATTATTTTGTGGAAATGTAATACAAAATTATGTATTAATTTACTTTCTTACAGAATAGCGGCATGGTGGCGTAGTGGTTAACACTGTTACCTTGCACCTCAGGGGTCTGGGTTTGATTCCTGGCCAGGTTCGATTGCACTATCTGTGTGAATGGAGTTTGCCTATCCTCTTCGTGCTTGGTTGGTTTTCTCCGGGTACTCCGGATTTCCTCCCACAGTCCAAAGACATGCAGATTAGGCTAATTGGCGTTCCCAAATTGTCCATCGTGTGTGAATGAGTATGTGAGTGTGTGTCCTGTGATGGATTGGCACCATTTCTAGGGTGTATAGTACCCAGCTTCGTGCCCTAAGTCTCCTGGAATAGGTTCCAGGTCTCCGCAACCCACAATACAGATAAAGCGGTATAGACATTTGGCAGACACCCTTATCCAGAGGGATATCCATTTTTTTTTTAGCTCATTATACATTCGAGCAGATCAGGGATAAGGGCCTTGCTTGAGGACCCAACAGGGACAACTTGGTGGTTGTGGGATTTCAACCTGGGACCTTTTGAATCGTCATCCAATGCCTTAACCACTGACCTACTGTACCCCTAACGTCTACCCCTATCTTACAAAACTATCTTTAATAGTTTGCTTATTTTTGCCAAGAGAAGTGCTCGAAGAACCACTCTATCACAATTCAAGTCCTGGAATATTTCCCATGTCATTCAGGAAGAAAAACATATTTGAATTATTTGCCACATAAATAAATGTAAAGTTTTTCTTTCCATATCCATGATTGTTAGTAAGCTGGACTCAGCCATGACACGGTGGTCCTGTAGCGACAAGTGTTATGGAACTTGCATGAAGGTCCAACTGTGATATCTTGGACGAGCTGGAGTTTGAATTGCTGACCTTCTGATCAGTAACCCAGAGCCTTAACCTACTGAGCTACCACTGCCTCCGCTAAGGTCGTCAACCGACTTAATTTTATTGCCACATAACATTGCTGAGTCTACACCTGACCAACTGAAGGAGCCCCAGATCATACCACTGCACTATGAACAGTGGGTACTATGCATGATGGGTACGTCACTTTAATGTACGTCACTTTTTTTCTGATTACTCTCACTAACAAATGGTTTTCTTATGGACACACTGTTCCCAATCCTGTGAGTTGTCATCACATTGTGTGTGTGTGCGTGTGTATAGAAATTAGTGATGGGTCGTTCATGAATGATTCGTTAATTTTGAATGAATCTTTAACATGACTCAGAAGAACGAGTCGTCTCGGAGAGTGATTTGTTCATTTTCTATTGGGCGCGCATGCGCAAATCATCGCAAAACCCCTGTAGGTTATGTACAGGAAACAGAAATGAGCGATTCGTTCTCATTGACTCTTCTACTTCGAGTTGTTCGTTCCTCTGTCACGTGACTCCCATAGACGCTATGCGGTGCAATAGATTCAAAAGAACGAACGACTCAGACTGGAAGATATAAGAGATGAGCTGCTCATTCTATTTATTATAATATGTCTGTAGCTGCATTGTAATATTTTGATTACTGGAACTATAGCCAACATTTGTGTATGTAGACGTATTGGGGTCATTTTATTGAAAATGCAACATTTAAATTTATTTCTGTTATTTTCTGTTACTCTTACTTTTACTATTAAACATAGCCCTGATTTCTACTGTCCATTTTCTATGATGCAACTTCACCAAGCGTTTGAATTATCATGCTCATTCAAATTCCACCCATTTTAAAGATATCTTTGCTTTGGAATTTGGTTGTTTTGAATTGGTGTCCTCTTGCCTCATAACACACATACAGCTCATTAAAGAACATTTCAACTTTTGTTTGTAGAAACGTACACAGAACCACAGCCTTCTCCACTACAAAAAAGTGCAAACTATGAACTCAACTGTATTTCGGGAGTACACAGGCCATTTGGGATTCATGTTCATAAACCAGAGTCCCTGCGTACGCGCTACGAGCCTCTGACACACATGTTTCATCATCCTGTTATTCCAAAACTTTTATTTTTCTTCTTCACTCATTTTTTCTATTCTTTTTTTAAACAACGCCCCTCTGAGTCAAAGGGCTGCCTCCGTTCATTGTGACTCATCAGTCAGGCAGAGTTTTTGAAAAGGTCACTCTTCGCTCGTCTTTTTTCCTCCTTTTGTTTTCTTTTGACGTACCAGTCGTTGATGTACGAGAATTCGGAGTGAGAAAATCCTGCATGCTAATCCTGAAAGGGATAAAAAAACGCTCTGCTCGAAGTTCTCCACAGCTGTCCTTGAGAGCAAATTTGGCATTTATCACCTACAAAAAGGAACATGATGCCTATTTACACATGAAAATGAGCTGAGTACTTGGTAAAAGTGTCAGATTTGCAGGATGAATCTTTTTCTCGCTCTCTCTCATGTTTTTTTTTGTCTCTCTCTCTCTCTTGGCATTTCTCATTCTCTCACACAGGCATAAAATACCAGATTAATTACAGCATGAACACACCTCTGCTTCTTTTTATATGAATGTCATAGTTGATGCAGAATGTTTGAAAATCCTGTAGGCCCCTTTTGCTCATGTGTAAAAAAAAAAAAAAATAGAGTATTACGAGTTACTCTACTCTAATTTTTTATTTTAATTGGAGGTAAAACACTCACTCATCATTTATACCACTTTATCCTGTCTACAGCGGCCTGGAGCCTATCCCAGGAGACTTAGAGGAAACCCACCAAGCACAGGAAGAACTCCACGCACACAGACCCGAGGCGGGAATTGAACCCATACACCACTAAGCCACTAGAGGAAATAAAAAACACATGACCATATGATGAGCATGTCACATGACACTCAAACACCCATTCACCATCTCTCTGATCATCATGATCAGAGAGAGAGAGAGAGATGGTGAATAGGTGTTTGAATGTCATGTGACATGCTCATCATATGGTCATCATGCCTTTATTGATGAGTTTTTATCTGATCTCCTGATCTCTTGCCTGTTCACCAATTTGAGTATTTTCCCTTTGCTTCTTAATAAACTCATAAGCCAGTAAGAAACCGGTGCAAGTGATGACAGATGATCAGGCCAGTGATTAGTATACTGGTGATGCTGAATGCTGAGTGGTTGGAACAAGATGAGAGGGGAAACGAGGTCGCTGCTGAGGTTGTTAGGTAAAAAAAAAAACAATTTTGGATTTTAATTGTTCATCTGTCTGATAGCAAATGTGTACAAAAGTAGAAACTTAAAAAGAAAAGAACTGCAAAGCTCTTATTCGTCATCTTCATCTTCTTCTATACCGCTTTATCCTGTATTTAGGGTCGCGGGGACCTGGAGCCTATCCCAGGAGACTCAGGGCACGAGGCAGGGTACACCCTGGACAGCGTGCCAATCCATCGCAGAGCACACACACACACACACACACACACACACACACACACACACACACACACACACTCATTCACACACTATGGTCAATTTGGGAACGCCAATTAGCCTAATCTGCATATCTTTGGACTGTGGGAGGAAACCGGAGTACCCGGAGGAAACCCATCAAGCATGGGGAGAACATGCAAACTCCATGCACACAGAGACGGGAATCGAGCCTGGCCAGGAATCGAACCCGGACCCTGGAGGTGCAAGGCGACAGTGCTAACCACTACACCACTGTGCCACTCTTATTCGTGTCAAATATTAAAAAAAAAAAAATTCTACTTCGCAATTCCATTTAAGTTATTTAAACAACCTCAGCAGCAACCTTATTTCCCCTCTCATCTGTTCCAACCACTCAGCATTCAGCATCACACAGTAATCACTGGCCTGATCATCTGTCATCATCTGCACCTCTTTCCTACTGGATCATGCCTGAAGTTAGATGTTTTTTTTAATGCTTGAATAATTCATAGAAGACTCTGTGGCTTAACAAACAATCTGGACTGATAATGAAAGCAGAAAAGAGCTTAAGGAAGCCTGGAGAACTATTTCCCAAGACTTCATTTCAAATACAAGAAATCTCAGAATCTTTGAAAGCAAAACTCTTGCACTGTGCTGTAGCTTGTTACAGATTTGTCAATTACGTCAGTTTTAGAAATTGTCTCCAATGGTCTCTCCAATGCTACACCCAAAAACCATGCACTGGACCACACCCGAATAGTGGGTGGAGCTACCTGAATTGCCCAGACATTGAAAATAATCTTTGTGTGTTTGTGTGTGTGTGATTGGATGGATATTGGTGTTTCAGGATCCACAACTGAGCAGATATTATTATGATCTGCCATCATGCAGTGATAGCAAAATAAGAATGTACAATATTCAGTGGAAGGATTAGGGAAATCTGTGGTTAACTTGACATTTGGTGAACTAATCCTTGGGAACCAACTGAAACACCAACTGGTGTTGGAACAGTTGGCTGAGAAGTCCTTGTAGGGAGCTGGTGCATTCAAATTAAAGGCATATTGTGAAAGAGTCACTTGCAATTATGCGCATTGAACCTTCAAGAAAAACTATAATGGTGAGCTCAGCTACATATCATCCTCATGTTTCGAATTTGGAAGCAATTCATACGACTCAGTCAGATGAGGATGCAAAGATTAAAATTTGGGCTGCATTCATGCATTTCTCAGGTCAAAATTCAGCAACGTCGAAGCTCCCGAGTGTTTATCTGAAGGCATGCGATGATACACACAATTGGCAGTGCACCAGAGAGGGACTTTGGCCATCTCGAATCTCTCCGTCTTTGCTATCAGACAGTTAAGGTTCAGCTCTCTGGGTTTTCACTTTCCCACAGCACTCCAGCACCTCTTATCAAACTCTCTATCTTCTACCTGCATATTAGAAATTAAACTCCCCCCTCTGCCATTTCCCAGGCTGCAAATCAGGGTGAGTACGGCCTTCCAATAAGCCGTACTGTGAGGTTTATTAGTTTTATTCCGGGAAAGTAGGACAACAAACTGTTTAACATGCGCATACACATACAGTACCCCGCCGTTTGTCAATTGCTCCATATATAGCAGCTGCTGCAGCTTGGCTGATGAAATTTATAAATAATAAAACACTTTGGGGTTAGATGTTACAGTAAAGTAATCAGTGATGGACAGCTACTAAGCACTGATACTGGAGACTCCTTACACTAAATAAGACTTTATTATACCACTTTATTATATTATATTATACCAGTCAACAAACGTGCTTTTTAAAATTTATTTAATTTTTTACATTTTTTCTTTTATCCTGTTTATGTAGACAGATTGAGACGGCATACATGTACGTGAACAGTTTCTATAGAACTGATGGCTTTGGGCCTTCGAGTGGCGCAGTGGTAAAGTGCTCAACCTACAGTATCATCTGGAGATCTCGAGTTTCCCGATTCCCGGTTGATGTTGTAACCTCTCGCAGCCGGAGGTCTAGAGAGAGCTGATTGGCCGAGCTCTCTCAGAGGGGAGGGTTGAGAGGTACTTTCAGCCAATCAGGGGTCGTCTGTGAGCTCATGCAAGCGGAAGGAGTGTATAGCGCTGTCCTCCGAGTGTGTTACACCCCCCAACCAACGGTGCATAAGCAAGCCGTTGATGTGGTCGTCACATGGTTCGGAGGAAACATGTGATAGTCTGCCATATCAATAAAAACAAACAAACACCTAGATAGATCTCCCTTGTGCCATCAAAACAGTTTTGTCCTATTGATCCACAAGACCTCATGGTCTGCTGTGAAGATGAGTTGGCTAGATCTGCCAATTTTTTGTTCCCCAAGTGCATTAATGAGCCTTGGGTTCTCATGACCCTGTCTCTGGTTTACTGGTTGTCCTTCATTGGGCCACTTTTGATATGTATTAACCACTGTATATCCTAGAGGACCTGCTGTTTTGCAGGTGCTCTGACACAGTAGACAAGCCACTTACAGCAATTTATCCCTCGTCAAAGATGCTTGATTCTTACACTTGCCCATTTTTCCTACTTCCTAATATCTCAGGATCATCTTCGAGAACTGACTATAACCTAATTAGCTTTGTCCCAATAACCAATGGTAATCAATTCACTTGTCCATGGTTTTGATCGTATGTCTGTTAGTGTATAACTATTATTAAACATTGTCGACTACATATATTATCGTGACATTGCTTGACAGTCCTAGCCCATAGGCTTCAAGATAAGTCGCGCAACATGCGTCTATTTGAAGACCTGCCCTGTGCCTTCGATTTCCTGCCGATCAGGCATGCACGATGGTTGGGCATACTACAGCTAATTTTAGTCCACTGTCCTTTCTTCTCTCTTTCCCTTCCCCCTTCTCATTTCTGTCTCATACCTCTCTCCTTTCCTCCTGTCATGCATCACTCGTCTTCCTTCCCATCGCTCGCCTCAGCATCTCCCTCTCTCCTTCTCTCTCTCTCTAGTCATTATGACCTTGCAAATTACTCTGCTATTATAATCATCGTTGTCATCATTGTGGTGCCTCAGCTCTCTATTGGAGTGAAATCAGAAAGCTTGATTGTGGTTCTACATATGTGTGTTTTTTGCTCTATTCATGCCTTGGTGACTGAATGCAGATCAATCGAGTGTTTACATGCATGTGTGTGTGTATGGCCATTGACTTGTGCTTCAGCCCTTTCAGATGTTAATTAAACCCTTTCTGCTTTTGCATAAATCCAGACAATGGCACCGATCTTTGAATGTCCCTCGTTTCAGCAGCACGTCATCCAACAAGATACGTCACCCAGTAGACACTCATGTACAGTCTTCTAAATAAGAAACTCGGATTAGCGCTCAGAATAAAGCAAGATTTGAAAGTGGGGTTAAATTACAATTTCATACATCACCAAGCAAGAGGTTGGATCTAAACAGATAAAAAAAAAAATAATTTAAAGTGATGCCTTTTTCTCATTTGTAAAACTGGCAGACCACTCTTCATCTCCTTTCACATGGATGCCCCGTGTGTCTCTTTGGGATGCGTCTGGTGTCTGGTGATGATTCTCTCTACCTAGACAACGGTTCTGGCCTCGACTGGTGTTGGCAACTGTTTCTCTGGGGACTTGACAGTCCGATAGTTCAGGACTGGAATTTCCTACAAGTCTATCTGAGTCTCCAATAAACTACCTGGACTCCATATTAACATCAACTAACATCAACTATTATAGCTGAACTGGCTGCCACCTAACACACTGTATAAATGCAGATCATTTCCTGCTATCTGTTTCACCCAGATGAGGATGGGTTCCCTGTTGAGTCTGGTTCCTCTCAAGGTTTCTTCCTATTACCATCTCAGGGAGTTTTTCCTTGCCACTGTCGCCCTCGGCTTGCTCACCAGGGACTATCTGACCATTTTGATTCATACACATTCCATACATTCATTCATTCATTCGTTCATCTTCTATACCGCTTAATCCTGTGTTCAGGGTCGCGGGGGACCTGGAGCCTATCCCAGGAGACTTCGGGCACTAGGCGGGGTACACCCTGGACAGGGTGCTAATCCATCGCAGGGCACACACACATACACACACTCACACACCCAATCACACACTACGGGCAATTTAGGAACGCCAATTAGCCTAACCTGCATATCTTTGGACTGTGGGAGGAAACCGGAGTACCCGGAGGAAACCCACCAAGCACGGGGAGAACATGCAAACTCCATGCACACAGAGACGGGAATCGAGCCTGGCCGGGGAATCGAACCCGGACCCTGGAGGTGCAAGGCGACAGGGCTAACCGCTACACCACCGCGCCGCCGGGTTTTAGTTTTTTAAAATTTGTTATTTTGTTTTCGGTTTTGTTTTCGGTTTTGTTATTTGGTTTTGCACTTCTTGGCCACTGTAGGAAATAATGTAAATATTAAGATAATCTGTTCCAGGCACTCGCAAATATTACCAATATCACCAATTTAAAATTTTGCATATAAAAACAATCAAATGAAAATGAAGAACTACATGTAAATGAAGTGAAATATAAAAGAAATAGACATTAAACCTTACTTAACCTTAATTCATGATTCCTCTTGGCACTTTCTATTTCTCTTCGCTTGGCTTTCCACTGATGCAAACAAGTTATGAACAGTTCCCAGACGTACAGTACAGTATGCGCAACTTAGCCAGCTTTCGGTTCGTGTTTGGTTCGGTCACTTCATTGCCAAAAATGCTTTGTACTGTATGTTTTTTTCTTTTTCAATATATGGATTTTAGTCTCATTATTCTGTGACTTATAGAATCGCTCCTGATCCATTACAATTTTTTATTTAGTGTTTGTATTAATTCATGCTCGAACATGTGTTACACTGCAGTAAGAAAGTGTCGTTGTAGGTTAATCTGCAGTATAATTACATAATCAATCCCTGTTTGTAATCCCCCGTCAAGCTCATTGAATAACACTGATATAAAACCAAACCCGCAGGTGGAAGCACAAGCTGACCAAGCATCTTAACCAAGTATTTTGGGGAATTTAAAAAATCCTTTAAAGAAACTTCATACTACTGTACTTGAACGGTACCACTCGACTACATGGATGACTAAAACCCCTAAAAACAAGACGGATCATTTTTATTGGAAAATGGAAGAAAAAAAATGTTGAAACAACATGAAATTTCATCTCCCCAGCAGGACGACTTGTCTGATTTCGGGTAACGGATTTGAGTTTGAAACTGTTCATAGGCAGCAGGTTGGTGCTGTTGAACAGATGGACTGCAGGCAGGCGGCCGTGTTTCCCGAATTAATAAATTATTAATAATATCAGTCATTAAGCGAACTCCCTCGCTCCCTTCGTCATCTTCCTTTCATGTGTCCATCCTCTTCATCGTCTTGTCGCTCACCTTGGGGGGTTATGCACACACACACACACACACACACACACACACACACACACACACACACACACACACTGGTAACTTCTTGAGAACACTCTACATTATTCATGGAATTCCAAAGAGCATGACCTTGGAATGTCCTCATGTTCACACCACACACACACACACACACACACACACACTTTCTGTAATACACTGTTTTCTGTGTGTTAATATTTTTCTATTATGCCTCGCCTTTTCGTAGGCTTTCTAGCCAAAGCTGCAAACATATTGGTGTATGATCTGAAGCATGACCTTATCACGACCTTGGTGGTCTCCATGGCAACTGTTCGACGTGGGCTGGCCTGATTGTGTACCGTGCGCCCCGTGCTTTCCTCCCACCTGCGCTAGGATGATATTCTGCAGAACGCTGTGTTGGAGTTGGTTCTCGGTGTCCGTTTGCAGCGGGATAGAGTTATTTGCTAGCATGCTGTCCTTCACAGTCCCCAGTGAGAGAAAGCTTTCAGGCGAGCCTCGTCTCCGTATCCTTCGGAGCCGCAGTGCGCACAGCGCATCACCGCTTCCCTTTAATATAGATAGGTTCATGATTGATTGGCCTTTTTTTTTTTGCTAATTACAAATAATCAAAAGAAGCCGCCAGACATGCAATTTGTTCTTGTAATATATATTTTTTCATATTACAGAACGTATTAGGAGCACAATTTAGATGATTTGCCTGAGGACCGTTTTGGAGCCCCTTCATTATAACAAAACCTGAAAGAGAAAAATAGCCACAGCAGTGAGTTTGTGCTGATTTAAAACTAGTATCGTTTAGCCTGAATGTATTACTTGGTACTGAAAGTGATTCATGTGAGATCATTATACAGATGTACTATATACTTCAATATACTCATACACAATATATATAGGGTGTTCGACTCAAACCGGGGCTTTTGATTAGACATGAAACATTGTATATGAGAGTCTCTTTATTTCTCTATATAATCCCCTGCTACACTAATGCACTTAACTTTAGTGTTTCACTAGTGCTTAGATATCATCAAGGTAGAGAGTTTTATCTCTTTACCAGAGCCATGTTCAGAAAACATCATATCTGTAACTCACTCTGGAACTGGCCTCCCAGGAACTCCTTTAATGGCCCAAACATGTGGAAATGGCTTGGAGCGAGGTCAGGACTGTACAGAGGATGTGTCCAATAACTCCTACCTAGAGACCCTATAATGTGCAAGTGGTGTATGATTGTGTGTACAGTTCACACGGACAGATGAGTCTCGATTTTCAAGGATCAGGGATTCCACTTGCTGAAGGTTCACGGGAACGACTGCACTGAACTTCGAGCCACTTTGGCCGGGATCGTCATTAATGGATATACTGTACATGTTCCTTTAAAACGATTGCACAGTTCAAATGTCTAAGACTTTTCAAAAATAGATTTTAAATTTCATCACAAGTCCCGGTTTGACTTGAACACCCTTCGTAACATGATTGGATGAATAATAACACATGCCATGCTTAGGGCCTAGGTTCGATTCCCAATCAGTACCCAAACCCCAGCCACTGGATGCAGTGCCGGTCCCAAGCCTGGATAAAACCAGTGCGGACTGGATGGGCAGCTGTGGCGACCCCTTGCTGGGAGTCCAATGACAACAGATTCTCTGGCGGACTAGTGGTTAGAATTCAGCCATCTTGTTATCTATGTTAGAGATCCGTATGCAATAAAAAACTAAACTAACAATTCAAGAATGCAGTATAAGCATTAGAAATATGCCAAGGTTATAATACAAATAATACAAATATTTCTCATTTGAGATACAGTACACATTCCCTGAAGGGTCATTCCGTCAGAACGTTATCCCATTGTTGTATTCAATGTTTGTCCGGCATCATTTTATCAAAAGTAATTATGACTTTTTAAAACAACCTAATATAAACATCTGTAACATCTCGAACCAACATCTGTAACATCTCGTACCAACATCTGTAACATCTCGTACCAACATCTGTAACATCTCTTACCAACATCTGTAACATCTCGTACCAACATCTGTAACATCTCGTACCAACATCTGTAACATCTCGTACCATCATCTGTAACATCTCGTACCAACATCTGTAACATCTCGTACCAACATCTGTAACATCTCGTACCAACATCTGAAACATCCCTTACCATGTACGATCTAGCTGTAACAAGTCGATCTGTTATAAATACATTTTTCTTGACGCTATTACGATGAAAATATGCAGCTTGTTATGTTACCAAGAAACTACAAAGCATAACCTTCTTTGTCCTGAAGACTTTCCTGAGTCTGGAAATGTACTTTCTGAAAATGTAATGTGTAGCTTTAGCTCTGATATTGGAGACTTCTTCCACAGATCCTAAATAAAACTGATGAATGGTTAATTTAAAAGTCTATTTAAAAAAAATCAGCTGTGATCTGATTGATCAGAAAGTAAAAAGTGCTTGATGTTACGTTTTTTTTTGAAAAAAACAAAAACAAACAAACAAAAAAACAAACACCACAAATGCCTGGTTACTTGTGTTTTGAGTTTTGATGCCTATGGATGAGCAAAATCCCCAACCAGTTTCTTGCATCCCTTTTTTTTTTTTTTTGGTGCACTTTTTCACCCCGTGTCTATCCCTCCGTATCTCCACCTGTATTCAGTTACTGCCTTTATTCCCTTCCCTTCTTCCCTTCTATTCTTTTCTTTCTCTATTCACGTCTCTTTAAATCGCAGTCTGGAGCAATGCCACATGGGAAACCATTCACTATTCACGGTTACCTTGGTGGTCTGTTTTTGGATGGATCCCTCGTGACTCTCTCGCTTCCTCGGTCTCACATCTCTGTATAGACATCATCCTGAGAGACGAGACTCCCTGGAAGCTGTACATCTTTGACAATGGAATTAGAATGAGTGTGTGTGTGTGAGAGAGAGAGAGAGCGAGAGAGTGCGAGAGAGAGAGAGAGAGAGAGAGAGAGAGAGAGGGAATAGCCCAGGGTTTCTCCTGGTGCAGAGTCTGTAGCTTTAAGACAAAGAGAGAGAGAGAGAGAGAGACATGAGCTAATATATTTTACTCATTGCAAGCAGTGCATGGACTACTGTAACAATCTCTCTTTCTCTCAAACACACACACACACACACACACACACACAGCAATCCAAGCATTCCCAAGATGCTGAGGAACGCTTGCACACAGGTTCACTCTCCTTGACGCACACACACCCACCCACACACACACACACACACGCATACACACACCCTCTACCTCTCACTCTGGTGTGCAGACGGTGCAGAGTCGTGAAGAGCATCTGGAGAGAAGCCATCTCACAAGAGGAGAGAGAGAGAGAGAGAGAGAGAAAGCGAGGAGAGCACACAGAGGAAAAGCATCCGAGATAGCCAGAGAAAGAGAGAGAGAGAGAGAGAGAGACAAAGGGAAGGCAGGAACGGGAGAAGATAAGGAGTGAACAGGAAGTGTGGACCACTCTCGGTGTGAAGCTCAAGAGGACCCGGAGGGAGGAGGCTGGTGTCTTTCTCATCGGCGGCGGAGCACGGACTCGGCATTATGGGAAATGCACCATCCCAAGGCATGTGAACCCTTACTTGTATTTTTTTGCACCTGTCCCTACAGCTGGATGTCTGTTATGGAATGGAGAAGGGGGGACAAATCTGTGCGTGTGTGTTTATGTAATTGTGTGAGTGGTTTAAATATGTGTGTGTGTGTGTGTGTGTGTGTATATTATGCCTGCTGGTCCATTGTTAGTGTGCGCTTAGTGGTTATCTCAATGAGATCCAGAGTGAGTGGAGATGCAGTAAGGGAGGGGAGAGGTGTGGTTGGGAGGAGTGAGAAGTCCGATCGAACGGATGGATGGATGGATGGATGTGGAGCCAGAGAGATGGAATGGAGGGAATACTGTACATGTCTGGAAGCGCAGAGAAAGAAGGAGAGAGATTTTTGCATTGTACAGTAGATGCTGGTTGGTTTCAGAGATGTGAGGAACCACACATAGGAAGTCCCAGGAGTATGTGTGTGTGTGTGTGTGTGAGAGTGTGTGTGTGTGTGAGTTGTCCTCATGGCCTTTACAGCATAAAATATCATTTATAAATGTTAGAACGAAAAGGTTACAGCTGGTCAAAGGTTAAAGGTTAAAAGTTATCAGTGCGCTATTTAAGAAGATCAGAAGAAGAAGAAGAAGAGTCTTAATTAACCACGGAACCCTTAAGTAACCATTTCTCGAGGAGTGTATGAGTGTATATCATGCCGGAGGAAAACCACATCAACACACTCCTGATTTATTAATGAAATCCAGCTTTAAACTGTATTTACACTGGAATGTTTAATGTATCTCAAGAGCGAGGTTAGAAACATATATCCAGATATTAAGATATATATTTTGAATAATATAAAAACCGCAGAAGGATACGGTATATTAAAGATAATTATTTAAAATATAAAAAAAGTCATGTAAAAACAGGTCATTGTACGACTCGCAAGCTTGACTTCCTATAACTAATAAGAAGAGAATTTAGATTCATTTCATAATTTAAAAAAATCACATACGTACAGTCAGTATGTTAAAAAAATATGTTTATTAAATAATAATCTTATCGAAATATGGACATCAAGGAGATGTGGGTGTCATCCTGTGCAAGTCTGATAAATTCATAATATAAATGATTTAATGATGTGATTTGGCAACCCAACACCCCCTGTCCTGATATTTTGCATCAACCTAAACGACGTCCATGCGCGCCTGTTTGATCACAAATGGAAATGTTAGATATTTCAAGTCGAAAAGCAGTCTCAATCAGAATCCCATGTAGCAACCAGGAACAGGATGAAGATTAAACATGTTAATGCAATGAGGTTACATTTTGAATCAGGATCCTATCCAGACACAAGACGTGCATAGCAAGCAGGTGTGAAGAGCTTAAATATGTCTGTGTTTGCATAGAAGCAAACGGTTGCTATAGCAACGGCAAGGAGGTCTGATGCTAGGTAGTGCAGAACGGTTAGCT
Source organism: Channallabes apus (assembly GCA_030522415.1). Lineage (NCBI taxonomy): Eukaryota > Metazoa > Chordata > Actinopteri > Siluriformes > Clariidae > Channallabes > Channallabes apus. Next base: position 29,287,450 of record CM060121.1, read on the forward strand.
AGTTAGAGAGAGAGAGAGAGAGATCACAATGTTGATTAATGATAACATCCAGATTCGAGTGGATTTAACGTCGAGTAAGTTAATCAAGTAAAAAAAAAAAAAAAAAAGTCATGTTGTCATGTTGGAATTTTCCAGGAAAAAGCAAGATGATCCGTGAACATGAAATCTGATTTGTCAACCAAATTGAGATTGAGGGAGTGATTACATAGAGGAGAAAGAGGAAAAAAAACAGATGAAGGGGGAGATGGAGGAGGAAAAAACCCAAGCTTTTGCTAATGATGACAAAAACAACACGAGAGACGTTGTCTAAAGTGGAACGCAAAATCAGAAATCAGAAAGCGACTCTTGGTTCTTTTGTCCTTCTCTCGTCCCGGTTTGACTTGGGGATTGCTCAGAGGTCGCAAATAAAGCAAATTAGAAAAGGCAGGAGCGAGGGACAGGGAATCGCTTCCACAGGCAGGAAAGGAGGAGGAGATAAATGAGACAGAGCCGTAATAATGGGTGAGGAGGGAGGACGATGTGAGCGTACTGCTGCTGAAAGCTGGTGTAGGAAAAAAAACCAGAGCAGAGTGATAAAAGAGGAGAGCAGCGATAGAACGAGAATCATGGAAAAGAAGCGAAGGAAGACAAATGAAGATAAGGATAATTTTGAGACACAAATCCAATAAATCGGTGTCGTGTCTACGATCTGACGGACCTCGTTCAATTATCTTCCTAACAAAATAAAACGCGATATATTTTACGGCAAAGTTTGTCCTTGCTCTTAAAGCAGCAGCACAGGATTTTATAGCCTACTCTGATTTTATCATACACTAAAATCTGGAACGATCCAGGTACATAAAATATAAGGCGTACAAATATCAGGATAAACAACAAAACTTAAGCGGTAACATGCTGATTATGTCTTCTTGATCAAAACTAGTGTAAGGAAGTGTGATATGATCGCAACCTTAAACATTTTGATCATTATGTAAGGGCCAGAAAAAGTTGAACAGAGGCTAGACAGTAAAGGACAACAATCAAAGCTGTGTTTAAAGCAGGCTAATGAATTGAATGCATTTTTGTAATAATAAGAAATGAATGAAGCTGTGTGTAAATAGAACATTCAGATCATATTTCACTTTCACGCCGGCTGCTCGATCAAATCAGTTGTCTCAGTTATATGTGTGCATACAGTATACTGTATATTCTAACATACTACACTAACCGTTATCCTTAAAGGATGCCATTACTTTTGTCCAATTGAATTATTCGCCTTTTTTAAAATGTTTTTTTTTTAGTATGAAATGACCATGCGTTATGAATATTACAGTATAATCAGTTAATAAAATAATATTTATTGCCAATTATAGGATTAACATTAATTAGCAAAGATCTATATATTTAAATCTATAACTTTTATATGAATATTTATAGTTTACTTTTTCAAAACTGGAATTTAATAAATGCTGCTTAAAAAAATTGCTGTAAAATTTGCTGTGCTCTCTAGGTGGGAGGGGCATACACTGCTTTTCCTGTCAATCACATGATCCATGATGTAGACATCTATGATCTCATGTATGTGGAAGAGGGCGGATAGCACTTTTTTCTGAATGTATTTCCTTATCCTACAGGATGTGTAGCTTGTGCTATGTCCATGGTAGCTCCATGCAATGTTGTCGAACACTACATTAAGTTAATACTACATTCCCCACATTTATGACAAAATATGTAACTATAGCAATATAAATATTTAGCAATATACTGTATGCCATAGATGCCAAGATCACCTACCTGGATGTACTGTATTGTGTACTGCAGGTTGCAAGAGAGACAGGATGTCAAAAAACCTTAACGTTTTTGTCTCCTAAGTTTGTTTAGTTTCACCAGATTTCATCATATTGAGCTAGAATACCACGATATGTTATGATTTCAGGTTTTAACCTCACTGTCAATGTGATGTTGCAAAAACACAATGTGTTTAAGGAAACTGTCAAGCTTTGTGTCACCACCTATCAGTGTGTTAACTCTGTGTGTGGGCTGTGTGTTGTGTAGGAGGTCATTCTGATATGTTATCAGTGTCATTGTTTTTCTATACTGTGTACACAAACTAGTAAAGCTTCTCACAGATAGCGTACAACAGACGTGGGAACTGTACCTGTACGCAGGCTAAATCCGGGCCTCTGGGTGTCCCTGACTGGCCCGCATGAGGTCAAGAGGAAATAAGGAAACAAACGTCTCTTGTACATCAAGCAATCACACATCTCCTTGTGTTGTAACATACTTTTCTTTCATAAATATTTCTTTTGGAAATACTGATGTGCACCAAAAATCTTCTTTAAAAAAAAAAAAAGAATATATAGCATTTTGCAATGAAAATATTTTGTTAGAGACAAGCATGTACATCTGTGGGCAATAATTTGTGAAAGTGAGTGAAAATACAAAAAATGGCTTTTATCTCATTTTGCGGTGAAACTAAGTTTTTACTGAAAGTAAAAAAAAAAAACATTCTTGATATTGTATGCTATTGGTATGATGCTAGGTATCCTCTGTGTTACCTGTACCCTTATCCAGAGCGATTTACATTTTTATCTCCTTATATATCTGAGCAGTTGAGGGTTAAGGGCCTTGCGCAAGGGCCCAACAGTGGAATCTTGGTAGAGGTGAGGTTTTAACCTGTGGCCTTCAGTCCTATGCATTAATCACTGAGCTACACTTGCTCTGTTTGTTGGTCTTTCCGCTGCTCCCACCGAGCGGTCGCCAGCAGGCCATTAAATTCACACAAAAATTGGCATAGGTTTTACACTGGATGCCCCTTCTGATGCAACCGTCCCATTTCATCCGGGCTTAGGATTGGCACTGCATCCAGTGGCTGGGGTTTGGGCAGTGGAAGGGAACTGAACCCGGGCCTTCCCTACGGCAGGCGAGAAACTTTCCACTGAGCCACTAATGCACATGAGCTACCCCTGCTCTCTATTTGTTAATTCAAGGCTTGGAAAAAAAATAGCCTCAGGGAAAATGAAAGATTTTCTGCCTGACATGGTTAAGGCATATTTTGAATGGCTAAATCTAAGATATTTTTAGACTCGTGTGAAAAAATTATGAAAACTAAATCATTCTAATGGCTAAATGGGGCTCCAATTGTAAAATTGCCCAGGCATAAAATGACTTGATTTAATTTTTATTACCTGTTTTACTGTTTACTGCTCAATGTAATCATCTTGATACTAAATTTAATTTCATTAGATTACTTTTTAAACACGCCTCACTTTCGTTAGATATAAGAAAACTTTTTTTTAGGAGTGAAATCGAGAAGACAATCTACAAACTCCGAATACTCCGTATCAAATATGCCAACACTCGGACATGATAGTAGAGATGGATTTAATGAATCGTTCTGTCTGTGCCATCTTTCTTTTCTTCCAGTCCTCTGTGACTCTCGTTCATTCTTTTCATTTCAATTTAATCCTGTCTCTTTTACAAGGAAGCCTCCTGACAGAGTATGATTTGCTCGTGTTTTAATGCATGCCGTTTAACTATACAGAGTGTGTGTGTGTGTGTGAGAGAGAGAGAGAGGGGGAGATGGATTTGTATGTGGTGTGACGTGTTCTCCATTGTGTGTTTATGTGTGAGAATGAGTGTTCTAGATAGTTTTTTGAAGGGCACGCACAGGGATGTATGTGTCTGTGTGGCTGAGCTACTGTATGTGAATATCCTCTGAGATCCGTAAGTGTCTGGCTTACATGATGTTAAGCCCAGAATTCAGCTCACAATCAGAGAATAAAGGCCAGTTCTGTCTTTCTTTCTTTCTGTCTTTCTTTCTCACTTTTGAACGTACACGCCTTTGTATTCTTATGAAGACCTCTGAATTATAAATATATACACTATACACTATATAAAAATGTATACACTATATGGGTAAAAAAATATTAGGCCAAACCTGTTAAATTATTGACTTCAGCTGTTTCAATCAGGCCCCTTATTTTGGACAATGTTATGCTTCAAATTTTGTGGCAACATTTTGGGAGTTCGAGGAAGTCGTTTTCTATTCCAACATGCCTGCACAAAGCAAGGACTATAAAGACTATGGTTTGATAAGTTTGGTGTGGAAGAACTTGACCAGCGCACACACAAAATCCTGACCTCAGCCCCATCGAGCACCTTTGGGATGAACTGGAGTGGAGATTGCGAGCCAGGCCTTCTCGTCCAACATCAGTGCCTGACCTCATAAATGCTCAACAGAATTAATAGGCAATAAATTCCCACAGAAACACTCCAAAATCTTGTGCACAGCCTTCCAAAGCTGTTATGTGGAAGCTGTTATAGCTGCAAAAGGGGGACCGAGTCCATACTGAAGTATATGTAGTTGGCGAGGTTTGGCCAAATACTTTTATCCAAACACACACACACACACACACACACACACACACACACACACACACTCACATTTTTAATAATATCAGACCATTAACATTAAAAAAGGCATTTTAAAACCCATAAAAGAACTAGAAATCTTCACAAGGACTGCAGGACGAATTAAAAACACCTTCATGTCCTTGTGCTTTTCTGACCTCACTTCTTTCCCACACTATCCTGGTTTTGCTACATCATTACCACCATGTTGTACTACGTGCTATTAAAAATAAGATGTTTGCAAAACCAGGGAATTGTTGAAGTATCAGAACAGCATGAATGATTATATATATTATACATATACAATACTATACTATAATTTTACTGAGGTAATGTTAGCACTATCATTCCTCGCTACTGTTATACAATAATTTCACTGAGGTAATGTTAGCACTATCATTCCTCGCTACCGTTATACAATAATTTTACTGAGGTAATGTTAGCACAATCATTCCTCGCTACCGTTATACAATAATTTTACTGAGGTAATGTTAGCACAATCATTCCTCGCTACCGTTATACAATAATTTTACTGAGGTAATGTTAGCACAATCATTCCTCGCTACCGCTATACTAGAATTTTACTGAGGTAATGTTAGCACAATCATTCCTCGCTACCGTTATACAATAATTTTACTGAGGTCATGTTAGCACAATCATTCCACGCTACCGTTATACAATAATTTTACTGAGGTCATGTTAGCACAATCATTCCACGCTACCGCTAGACTAGAATTTTACTGAGGTAATGTTAGCACAATCATTCCTCGCTACCGCTATACTAGAATTTTACTGAGGTAATGTTAGCACAATCATTCCTCGCTACCGCTATACTAGAATTTTACTGAGGTAATGTTAGCACAATCATTCCTTGCTACCGCTATACTAGAATTTTACTGAGTTAATATTAGCACAATCATTCCTTGCTACTGCTAGACTATAATTTATACTCAGGTATACCTTTCTGAAGTGATGTTAGCACAAGTAAAAAATACCTCAGAAAATAGCATAACAATTACACTTAATTTTTTACTAATATTATCCAGATTAACTAAAATAGGTAGATTGTTTTACTGATTCAGTAGCTAAAGACTTATCAAAACCAATCCCAAGTGGTGAATTTGAGCTCTAGCACATTTGATGAAATCACAAATCAAAGCTGATTTTGTATTATTTTTTCATATACAGTATATGAGAACATTCATATAAATTTTGCATTAAACAAGAAATCCAGCACTTTGGTCAAACACACTACACCTAAAGACATATCTACAGTACACATTATCAGAAAACGTCATCCTGAACAAAACGTTAAAATGACAAAAAATGATGAAAAATCACAAACTATCACCAATTGTGTTTTAAAAAGACTATAGCGCTGACCCTAATTACCCTAAGCATGTGGTGGACTAGATAATAATCTATCATATGTATCTGAGCAATAGCCCTGCAGAGAACTTCCTATCAGCACATACACACGAGTGTGTGCAGAAACCATATAGATCCCTGCTATAACAGGCATGTGTGTGTTTTGTGCCATTTCCCCAAACCATGTTGTGTGAAGCGGGAAGCTCGTGATTGGCTACTGGTGACATAATGCTTCCGGAAAGTGTGTTTGTGATTGGACGGGAGGCCCCTTCAAAGAACCTGCTGTAGAGAGCTTGGCATGACGGAGTGCAGCTCCATTACAGCATCCTTCAGTGCCTTTTCACACTCTGCCCCAGTGCACTCTGGGATGTGCCAGTCCTCTGAACATTTCTTTGACAGGTATCCTACCTCCCTTTTTCACCTTGCTGCTGCTTGCACTGTCAAATCTCTTGCTCACTTTTCTGATTACACACACACACACACACACACACACACACACACACACACACACACACACACACACGCATATATACAGTACATGTGCACCAGGAGCTGTTGACATTTACAGGGATTTTATAACTCCTGTTTTATAATGGCAGTGCTCTGTGGTAGGTGGAGTTCAGTCTAAATTTACACACAATGCAACGTTTCTGTTCTTCTGTTTTCTAAAGCATCGTGTGAGTAGCTAAAGGGAACTCGCAGTGTTTGGACTCAAAATTCTGTGATGGTTTTATGATTAGTGTTCAGACCTTTCGAGTCCAAACAATTCCGCACTTAGTTCTTGTCCAAATAAAATCAAGATTTAGTGTTTAACTGGTTTGATTTTTTTTAAAGGTCTACAAGAAGATGACATTAAAAATTCATTGAATTTTCTAAATACAGTCTTTTAGTGCAAAAAGAAAACTTTTGCAGTTGAAGATTGTACTGAAGAAAGGAAAAAGAACAGTGAACATTAATTCACGTTTATATACTTATACTTATATGACAATTATAGGATAATTATAGATAATATATTATTTTATTGCTTTATATAGACTTTTTCTTTAAGATGACGTAAACAGCCATTAAGGAGTGTTTTATTACCCCAAGGGACAAATAAAATAGGTCATGCAAGTATTTGATGTGTCTTTAAATGAGAAAACTATGGATACTCTTGCCACTATAGTTACCTATTAGACAGTAATACAGCATATATATATATATATATATATATATATATATATATATATATATATATATATATATATATATTTTTTTTTTTTTTTTTTATAAATATGCAATTGCATGACAAATAGACTAAAGAGTCCTTATTAGAACAAAAAACATGTGTGAGAACTAATAAGACATGTCCATTAATGCACACTCTGACCAGTCCAGTAATAAGTAATAATACACAGTATGCTGTAATAGGAAAGCAACTGAACCAAATTATAGAGGAAGATTATCCAAGAAACTGAACCCTGATATGGATATTTGCAAACACTCTGTGTTAGTTTCAGCTGAATCTAGGGCAGCGTTTTCTCAGTCCCAGCGCTGGAAACCCCATACATCTTATTAGTGTTTTCCGCGCTCTGTGCCAATAAACAGCTTGATAATTAGCCGAGTTCAATATAGTAAACATATTAGGTATATTAGATAAGGGTATCACACCACTTTGCAGTTGCTTACTGATACCTAAATGAATATGAATCTGAAAAGCAAAATTCCATAAGGATTAGTTGTCAACATCCATCCATCCCAGTTTCCATCTTAATTATCCTGTACAGGGCTTGCACTGGGCCTGGAGCCTTTCCTAGGGAGCTCAGGGCACAAAATAGTGGACATCCTAAATAGGGTGCCAGTCCATCTCAAGGCACAAGCACACACACTTAATTCTACACTAGAGGCGATCTGAAAAGCCAATCAGTCTACAACTGATGCTTGTTGCTGTACTGTAAATAAACAAAATAAGCACTATTTTATCTTCACAAGACTATAATATTTACCTTCAAACGATTTACTCTTTCAGATTTAAGTCCACGAGAGTAGCCTGCATTCATGATTTTATGATTGACAAGTTGAATGACGCACCAGATTGTGAACAGACACGGACATAAAATGATGATGGACTGGTGATGAGAGCGGAGGGAGATGTTCATGACTCAAGCAGTGGACGATTATTCTCAGGAACATCCTGTCATTGCAATTTTTGTTCACTTATGTGGATTTTCATGGATTGAATGAACAGTAATGTAATGTAGTTATCTGTTAATGCATGTTACAGAGTCAGCTACTGTTCTTATGATTTATTATTATTATTATTATTATTATTATTATAATACTGAGAAAAGTGATTAGATCAAAGTCACATAATTATCGGCAGGTCATATTGTGTAAGCTTGGCGGTTCGGAAGCATAAATTTGATTGGTTGATCAGATGAAAAATCCTTTCAGCTTTTATGTAGTGTGTTGTTTTGGTGTAACTGATGCCAGGACTGAAACCCAAAGCAATTCCTCAAAGCTACATTTTGTTATTTTGCTCTCCCTCGGGTTTCATGTCTGTATTTTTTCCCCTTCCTGTTGTTCTCTTACAATCCACAAACTCTCAATCATGACTCATGTGAAATATTTTATGTCATATTGTGTGTGTGTGTGTGTGTGAGAGTTTGTACAAGCTGCATGGATGTTTGATAAATCCTATGCGCCGGGTGGCTGACATGCCTTACACGAGCTAGCTGTATATCATTCAGCGTATCATTGTGCTGAGCTGAGCAGAAAAGCACACAAGTGCTCTTCTAGCGTTTTCTCCCAATGGATCAATAAGGCTTTATGAAAAAAGAGAGAGAGAGAGAATGAAAGAACCTGACCCTGGCGTTTCCATCATCCACTTCCGCCACTTTCTGGGATGTAAAAGGTCAAAGAGGGAAATGCAGGTTTGTTGGTGAAGTCGCTTTAATGTTTCATTTAGGATGCTTCTCAGGGCTGTGTGACGTGAGGCGATGTTAAACCCTTTCTCTTTCTTTTTTATTGTTTCTCACTCCATCATTAGGTGATCTAAGTCTCCCTATAAAGCAATCACATTGGAGTAAATCATCGCTACATGGCTTCTCTAATGCCTCATCTCTCCTGCAGTCAGATGCAATTGGTCTTTCCGCTGTCACCTTGGAGACAAGAGGCTGGGCGCCGCGGCAACCGCCGGCTGGCTATGTTTTCCCTTAGTCCCTTTAAGCGCTTTGCTGATCATCTCACTTTTTCTTAGTGGTTCACTTTCACACACGCACAAAATACATAAACATGAATGCATTTATTATTATGATGATGATGATGATAATCATCATCATCATCATCATCATCATCATCATCATCATAATAATGATGATGATGATGATGATGACGATGATGATGATGATGATGATGATAATTATAATAATAATAATAATAATAATAATAATAATAATAATAATAATAATTATTATTATTATTATTATTATTATTATTCTAAATGCCTGTGTACATTCACATGACTTGTACAGATGCAGAAACACCTCTAGGATCATTTGGATTCCGCAGGATTTTTTCTTCTTCCTTTAGGCGAGGGAAAGAAAAATTATGTGAAACATTCAGGTTTTGGAAACCTTCATGCATATGTAAGCAGCACTCTCAGATTCCCCTGGTAGCTGACACACACACCCATGCGCACATGCACACGCACACACACACTCAATCTTTTATCCTTTACAGCAGCGTGGCTCATGGCTGTTCTGCCTTGTGTGCCTGCAATAGCACCCAGCTCTCCGGCTATGCCAGGCGGTAATTCTTCAATTTCAACTGCACAACTAGGTCAGTCTGGTCCGGCTGGAGCCTTCGTCTGACAAGCAGGCAGACAAGCACTCTCTCTCAGCACTCAGACAACCATTAAACACAAGACAAGAACAACATACAGTACTGTATGTTAGCTATTAGCGATTAGCTACGCATACACTTATACCGTAGACACTTACTTGCTAACTAATGGAAGGAGTGTATCGGATTTTTATTTATTTATTTATTTATTTTCACCCTGTCCATTGGTCATGAGAAAAATCTACCCCTCGCATTACGGCTCATCCCGGGTTCATTTATTCAATACAAAGCTCTGCTATAGAAAAACCGGCGAAGCACAATGTGTGATGTTTAAACCAAGAAAAATTGAGGAATATTTGCAATAAATTTAACAGACAGGTAAATGTTTTATAGGCTTTTAAACCTCCGCAGTCAAACAAGCTTTTTGTCTAAGCACAGGAAGTCGGAAGTGAACAGACGCTGAAGTCATTACAACTGATTTTCTTAATACACTTGACAGATTTCATGTTAACAAGCTAGATTTTTGACAAGTCAGTTAGGACATCTACTTTATAGATGATGCAAGTCACGATTTGGGCCAGAAGTTTCCATACACTTATTTGAGTGTGCCTTCAAACAGCAAACTAGGGCTTCAAATAGACTAACTGGTATTATTTTAAACAAATGGAGGTGTACCTTTGGGTGCTGGTGTTGAATGTCTTTTGGAAATCAAAAGAAAGTAGTCAAGAATCTCAGAAAGAAAATTGTGGACCTCCAAAATTATTGTTCATCCTTGGAAGCAATTTCCAAATTCCTGGAAGTTCGGTACCATCGACTTCATCGACTTTAACTGTCTTACTATAGTTTAAGAGTTAGAAGGTCAGATGCTGGAATTTAGACCTCTGTAATGCACTGTATTGTGTCTTTCAGTTTCTCCTCGTTGTTAAATGCCAAGTTTGTGAATCCATGTCTCTGGAAATGTTTTTTCTATTATTTTTATTTCCGATTTGGTTCACTGCTGCTGTTTTACTGAGTCAGAGTCACTCGATGTTGTTGTCAAGGAACTAGTGGAGGCTGATGGATGGAGAATTTTTCTGGTTTTTTTTTTCCTTTTCTTTTATTGCTGAACTCCTACACTAGTTCAGAGTGTCAAGATGATAAAAAAAGACTCAAAATAGCATGCAGAATATTTGTTTGAATTTGAGTTATTTCAAAATAGCAGCGACAAAAAAAAAAAAAAGCATAGAAATGCAGTTTACACTAGAGGTGTAAGTATGAGTCAGTAATTGAAACCAACATTATCCTGAGAAACATTGGCTGGACTCCATATTAACATAAACACATCTCCTGTTATACTGAACTTTCAGCCTCCTAACACACAGTATGATGCAGATCAATCCTCGCTATCACCCGAATGAGGATGGGTTCCTTGCTGAGTCTGGTTCTTCGCAAGGTTTCTTCCTCCTGCTATCTTAGGGATTTTTTCCTTGTCACTGTTGCCGTCGTCCTCGGCTTGCTCATCAGGGACTACGTATCTTATCATTTTGATTCATACACATTCACATTTCATACAAACTTTCGATTGTGTAAAGCTGCTTTGCAACAATGTCAACTTGTTAAAAGCACTATACAAATAAAATTGAATTGAATAAAATTGAGGCGGCGCGGTGGTGTAGTGGTTAGCACTGTCGCCTTGCACCTCCAGGGTCTGGGTTCGATTCCCCGGCCAGGCTCGATTCCCGTCTCTGTGTGCATGGAGTTTGCATGTTCTCCCCGTGCTTGGTGGGTTTCCTCCGGGTACTCCAGGTTTCCTCCCACAGTGCCCGTAGTGTGTGATTGGGTGTGTGAGTGTGTGTGTGTGCTCTGCAATGGATTGGCACCCTGTCCAGGGTGTACCCCGCCTAGTGCCCGAAGTCTCCTGGGATAGGCTCCAGGTCCCCCGCGACCCTGAACACAGGATTAAGCGGTATAGAAAATGAATGAATGAATAAAATTGAATTGAATTGGCCTTGTTCAGACTACTGCATATCCAGATTGGTATCAGTTTTGAACCAGATTGTTTTCATGTAGTCTAAACAGTAAAAACAAACAAACAAACAAACCAAAAAAACATATATATGAGTTTTGCAAATCCGATCTGCACCACATCTGGATGTCATCTGAAATCAGACTCAGATCGTATTCCTAAAGATCTGTCTCAGTCAAATAGAAACCTAAAAGCATAAAAATGCTGTTCATGTTAGAGGTGTAAGTGTGAGTCAGTAACTAACTGTAAACATTGTCCTTGTTCACAGCTCAAATCCGATTTCGGGCATATGCCAATGGAATCAGTTTGGAATCAGATTCAGATTTTCATGTAGTCTAAACAGTAAAAAAAGAAATTGAATATGATTTTGGAATATCTGATCTGAACCATATCCAGATGTGGTTTGAAATCAGACTGAATTGTATTCCTAAAGATGTGTCTCAGTCTGGACAATCGAATCAGATTTCAAACTTTCCATTATGTCACTCAAAAACCCGAAGTTTAAGTCCACATGATCACCTGGTGTGGGACATATGCAACCATGGTGAAAACAGGTTGAATAGTTGAGGAGGAAGATGATGAAAGAAATAAAGATGAAAGATAATTTTGTGGGAAAATACGTCATTGTGCTTTAGGACGTCGTGGAGAGTTTTTTTTTTTTTTTGCCCTGCTTTTGTCGTTATTATGCTAAGTGACTAAATGGCATGCCCTTGAATTTTCCGTGAAGCTTAATGAACTGTATTTTTTTTAACAGAAAGAGCTCCAGGCTTAACCGCGGTATAGAAACGGAGGAGAATAATCTTTGGACAGAGGACAAAATGTCTGATAGCACTTCGTGAGGATGCCTCAGTACAGGCAAAGCGAGAAGGAATATACAGAAACAAGGACATACAGTATACAGTACTGTTCAGTATGAGGAAATATTGTGCTGCATGCAGAGTTACTGCAGCAACCAGTGCATGCAGATACAGTCATACAGTCACAGTGCAGAAGTTTTAATTCTATTTCATCGCCGGCTCATCGTCTACACCGCTTTATCCCGTATACAGGGTCGTGGAGGCCATGAGGTCTATCTGAGGAGACTTAGAGCATGAGGCTGGGTACACCCTGGATGGGGAGCCAATCCCTCGCAGGGAACACTCCCATACCCACACTCAACCACCCACCCACACTCATGGACTAACACCAGTTGGCTTACTCTGCATGTGTTTGGACTGTGTGAGAAAACCCACCAAGCACAGAGAGAACATGCAAACTCCATGCACACAGAATCCAAGATGGGAATTGAACCCAGACCCATGAGGTGCAAAGCGACAGTGCTAAGTACTACGCCACACTGTGCTGCCTAATTCTGTGTGCTATGTGTAAAAACAACCTCAGATGAATAAAAACATATAATGTTTTTCATTATGGCAGTATTTAATGGGAAAAAAAATTAAGCCAAAAAGCAAACAAACAAACAAACATGTGGGCAATACTAAGTACCGCCATGATTGAATAGCTTATAGATCCAGCTTTAGTAACAATAGTGGATGACTTCAATCTCTTCAATTTATTCATTCATTCATTCATCTTCTATACCGCTTAATCCTGTGTTCAGGGTCGCGGGGGACCTGGAGCCTATCCCAGGAGACTTCGGGCACTAGGCGGGGTACACCCTGGACAGGGTGCCAATCCATCGCAGGGCACACACACATACACACATTCACACACCATGGGCAATTTAGGAACGCCAATTAGCCTAACCTGCATATCTTTGGACTGTGGGAGGAAACCGGAGTACCCGGAGGAAACCCACCAAGCACGGGGAGAACATGCAAACTCCATGCACACAGAGACGGGAATCGAGCCTGGCCGGGGAATCGAACCCAGACCCTGGAGGTGCAAGGCGACAGTGCTCTCTTCAATTTAATTAAACTCAATAAATGAAATCTTATTTGTATAGCGCTTTTAACCATTTTCATTGTCGCAAAGCAGCTTTACACAATCAAAAGAATGATTTAAGTCTGTATGCAATGTGAACGTGTATGAATCAAAAAAAGATTCTCCCTGATCCGAGGACGACGCCGACAGTGGCAAGGAAAAACTCCCTGAGATGGCAATACTAAGAAACCTTCAGAGGAACCGGACTCAACAGGGAACCCATCCTCATCTGGGTGAAACAGATAGCAGGGATTGATCTGCATCATACTGTGTGAGACTAGAAGTTCAATAGATGTGTTTATGTTAATATGGATTCCAGTTTGTTATTGGAGGCTCAGGTAGGTTGTAGAAAACTCCAGTCCTGAACTATTATTGTGGAGGAATTTCGGCCGGTTCTTCTTCACAACACTTGTTCAGTTCATCGACGTTTTGGTCATGAGCTTATGCACAGGTGGCAGTGCGTCAGATTTGAGCTGCCAGTCTGAACAGAGCCAGATCACTTTCAAATAACGCTGCAGACTCTCACATTAGATCCGATCAGATGAGATTTCTGAAGCAAATCGGATTTGCCTGCACTCTGAACACGGCCGTTATGACATGATGTTGGTAAACCTTCAAAAGGTAAAAACATGAGCCTTTTAGCTGCTGATTCTATCTACAGTATGTTCCTGGAAAACGGTGCAGTAAATCACACAACAGTTGTAAAAGGAATCAATTCCAGCTCACCTCTCGTGCCCTACTAGAAACTATGCACCTTTTTACAATACAGTCGTTCCCTGATTTACTGCACATTTACTGTCTCTGTCTCAGGTGTCCGTTCGCTGCATGATTTGATCTGCTCCACTCTTCTCTACTCAAACAGTGAAAAGTTTATTACGAAGTTTATAATGCATTATCCATTTTTCATTATCTTCACTCCATAATTACAATCCTAAACCTCATTTACAGAAGCAGATCAACAGCACGTCCGTCTCTAAGCCGCTCAAAATGTCGAGCTTTCGGTTTGACGTCCAGGTCCTTACAGTAGAGTACGGCCTCTGCATCGAGTCAGAGGGAATGCAAATCGAAAGTCAGGGGTCAATTATCGATCCATGGAGAGGACTTGAAGAGAGAGAGAGAGAGAGAGGGGCGAAGATAAAGAAGTAGCGAACTGAGTCTTCGTCTCTTTCTGACCGTCTGACTGTTTGTATCCTAAAGCGATGACTGTGTAATGACTGAGAGAGGAAGTGAAACATTTAAACAAAAAACGCCCGACAGAACGAACGACCTCCAGAGTCACCTCTGTAATTCAGACTCTGAGGCTCTTGTGTACTGTACGTACTGTAATGCGATTGGAAATGTTCGGAAATAAGAATGTTTGTAGAGTTGGATTTCAGTCAGAGAAAGAAGCGAGTGTGTGTGTGCACTGAAACTGACACTGATACTAATGTTCTGGAGCATTTGGGTATTCTGTATTCAATGGGAAATGTACCTCTGCCAGGAGGAAAAGGAATAGAACCTGACGGCAGCATGCTGGTTTGGGAAAATAATCAAGGATTGATTGATGTGACTTGATGCAAAGCAAAGCGACTGTTGCTATGCTGAAGTTTTGAAATACTTCTACAGCAGAATACTTTCAACAGCAGAATGCATTGAATTGTTTTATTCGTCTAGTATCGAAGCACAACTTTGAATCGTGCAAAAAAAATGATCTAGGGTTCGATTCCCACCTTGGATCTGTGTGCATGGAGTTTGCAGGTTCTCCCCGTGCTCGGAGGGTTTCCTCTGGGTACTTCGGTTTCCTCACAGTCCAAAGACATGCAGATTTGGTTTCCCAAATATCAGTTCCCGTAGTGTGCATGTGTGTAAGATATTGCCACCTTTTGGTACCTGATTGGTACCTCATTCCGTATCCAAAGTCTCCTGAGATGGAACAGAATAAGAGCTACAGTATAGAAGATGAATGAAGATAAAGTTTTAATGTTCTATTCCAAAGTACTTAAATCGGTAGCGCGCTGGTACAACATGCTGACACCAGAGACTGCTACGACAAAAAAAAAAAAAGTAATTGATTGATGTTTTTAATACAGTTTTAAAGCTGTTTTCATGGTTCACAATTCTTCTAGATGGTTTTTGTTCCTCCCCAAAGAGTTCGGTATATTATGTGTTGACGCAGTGATACTGATACTAAGGGGCAGCACAGGTTTTTTTTTTTTGCATTTAATAAATTTATACAATATATAGGGCTCAGGATTGTGCAGTATAGCTGGACATATCCTTTTTTTCAGCACAACCTAGGCAATATGAGTTTTTGCATCATTTTAACCAACTATACAAACATTCATTCATTCATCTTCTATACCGCTTAATCCTGTGTTCAGGGTCGCGGGGGACCTGGAGCCTATCCCAGGAGACTTCGGGTACGAGGCAGGGTACACCCTGGACAGCGTGCCAATCCATCGCAGAGCACACGCACACACACACACACACACACTATGGTCAATTTAGGAACGCCAATTAGCCTAATCTGCATGTCTTTGGACTGTGGGAGGAAACCGGAGTACCCGGAGGAAACCCACCAAGCACGGGGAGAACATGCAAACTCCATGCACACAGAGACGGGAATCGAGCCTGGCCGGGGAATCGAACCCGGACCCTGGAGGTGCAAGGCGACAGTGCTAACCACTACACCACCGCGCCGCCTATACAAACATGACTAAGCTAAAAAATAATTTAAAAAAAATGTCTTACATACAGTAGGTAAAGAAATAGCACAGATGCACAGGATCACATGCTTTTCTGGTTGTTTTCAGTTGTTTCTATGACCAATAAATAAATAACAATTTAGATTATATACTCAGTTTAATGTCTGAAGGCTCCCCGTTAACAATGCTTTAAGGGCTTTAATTCTGTTTTGTTGGTCTATTGATCTCAAGCTCATGGGTTCAAATCCCAGCCATCATCTGCTCATGTGTAGGGAGATGATTGTTACAGTAGTTGCTCTGGATAAGGATGTCTGCCAAAGGTCATAAAACACTGTTGTTAAGCTGTTAGCTCACCTTCCTGGTGCAAATGTTGGTGCAAAAATGTACATGCACATCTCATTCAATATTATAACCACTACCAGTACTACTACTACTAACAATAATAATAATTGCCCAAAAATGACACAGTTGACCCATTTGGGATCCTGCAGCCTATCACAGGAGGCACAAGTTGGGGTACACACAGTCACACACTCACTCAATACGGGCAATTTGGGAGCGCCGATTAGCCAAATCTTTGGACTGTGGGAGGAAACCAGGGTACCCTGAGGAAACCCACCAAGCATGGGGAGAACATGCAAACTCCATGCACACAGACCCCGAGGCGGGATTTGAACCCAGACCCTGGAGGTGCAAGGTGGCAGAGCTGAATTCTAAGCCACTTTTTATTTTTTTTAAACCCATGATTTTAAATCTGTCCCATAAAGAAGCCGCATGTCTAGTCTTGCATGCCTGTGTATTTGAGCTGTCTCTGTCTCTCTCTAACATTTTACTTTAGTCCTCATAGTCCACCTACTGTACACAAACTCTTTCCTGTAAACAGACAAAAGAAAACGAAACAGCCTAGAGCAATCGTACAAAAACAATCCCCAATCCTGCAGGACCTGGCAACACCGAACCGCTTTTAAATTAAATTCTGTTGACCCTAAACTTTTTCCACTGTTGACATTTCTGAAAGCATGTGCGTGTGTGTGTGCTGAAATGGTAATCAGCCTCATTTCCCTCTCACGGCCCTGACACCATGCTCCCTCCTTCTGTTCCTCTGCTCAGCCATCACTCCTGCTGTTTTCGCCAGGCTGAAAATGAAGGAAGAGCTTCCTGGAATACAAAACAGAAGCGGAATCCATAGGGAGGTGCTGCATGCTGCATCCCAGAGTCCTTCCTCATGCACGATCCCCATGTCCTTTCTCTACTACTGTATATCTGTCTCCCCCCCCCCCTCGTATCTCCGGTATTAAATTGCATATAGTGCTTTCTGCCGAGCCCTTGTGTATCATTTCCTTCAGTTCTGCCATTGCCCAAAGCCAATTTGCTCCTGTATCATTTTCTTGTTTGATATGTGTGTGTGTGTGTGTGTGTGTGTGTGTGATTTCTTATATTATCATTCCCAGCCTGAGCTAGCCTAGGCTATTTAGTGTTGCTAACAATTTCAGCAACACTGATTTACTGATAGTCCAGTCCAACATTTCACTCCGTGCACGTACCTAAGAAATAAAAATGCACTAGGGTGGTGTAATCCGACACAAGCCGCCTTCACCCCTCCAAAGTTGAGTATTTTCCAATAACAGCAACGTCGGGACAAATTGCCAACACGAGTCATTTTTACTAATTAAAAAGCCGTTTCATACTGTTCGTTACATTTGATCTCCAAAACAAAGTGTGAATTCCTGTTATCATGTACAGTTGTGTTCCAAACTTAGTACCAGTTATTTAATTCTGGATGTTTTCATGTAAAAATAATCATCTGGTCATGGCGGCCTCAGTATCAGGTAAGACAAACTTAAACTGCATATAACCTGCTTTCACTGTGCCATAATTTATGTAACAAAAATGAAGTCCAAAAAAAAATAAAAATAAAAATCACGAGGTCAATACTACGTTAGTACCCCCCATAATACAATAGCCTGTAGATCCACCTTTAGCAACAATAACGTCAAGTAATGATTTCCTGTATGACTTGTATTAGTCTCTTACACCCTAGTTTCAGTTCATTAAGGTTTTTGGGAAGTCACTTATACACAGCTCTCTTGAGGGTCGCCACAGCATTTCAACTGGGTTTGGGTCTGAACATTGACTAGACCATTCCAAAGACTTCATTCTTTTCATTTTTCTGCCATGCTGATGTAGATTTACTGTTTTTTTTTTTTTTTTTTTGGATTTACCCGATTTGTACCAGACTTTAGCAGTCAGACAGAGAGATACATGTACAGAAAGACAGACAGATTGCTATACAGACAGAAAGACAGACAGACAGAGATTGAGGTATAAGCAGACAGATAGAATGACAGACAGATGCTTATATAGATAGGTACAGATAAACAGACAAGCAGACAGATAGATAGATAGATAGATAGATAGATAGATAGATAGATAGATAGATAGATAGATAGATAGATACTGTAGATAGAGATGGATAGACGAACAGACAGGCAGACAGACAGACAGAGATAGACAGACACATATGACATGACATGATATATGATGACACATGATAAGATATGACATGATATGACATGACATGATATATGATATAACATGCCATGATATATGATATGACATTACATGATATGATATATGATAAGATATGACATGACATTACATGACATGACATGATATATGATATGACATGATATGACATTACATGACATGATATAGGATAAGATATGACATGACATGATATGATATGATATGATATGATATGATATGATATGATATGATATGATATATGATAAGATATGACATGATATGACATGATATGATATATGATAAGATATGACATGATATGATATATGATAAGATATGACATGACATGATATGATATGATATGATATATGATAAGATATGACATGACATGATATATGATAAGATATGACATGATATGACATGATATGATATGATATATGATAAGATATGACATGATATGATATATGATAAGATATGACATGATATGATATATGATAAGATATGACATGATATGATATATGATAAGATATGACATGATATGACATGATATGATATGATATATGATAAGATATGACATGATATGATATATGATATGATATGACATGACATGATATATGATAAGATATGACATGACATGATATGATATGATATATGATATATGATAAGATATGACATGACATGATATATGATAAGATATGACATGATATGATATATGATAAGATATGACATGATATGATATGATATGATATGACATGACATGATATATGATAAGATATGACATGACATGATATGATATGATATATGATATATGATAAGATATGACATGATATGATAAGATATGACATGACATGATATGGGTCAATTAGAAAAAGGCTAATTTGCAGTAAAATGGTTTGGAAAGCATTCTATCTCAAGGAAAGTCTGCATTTAAATAGTTACGGAATTATGGAAGTCGTTTTAAAATGTATTTGTCTCCAGCGAAGGAAAAGAAAGCAAACTAGGGAGACTGTTCTCATGGGGGAACTCTTTTTTCCCCCTGGATTTGTATAATATATATAAATGCCTATAAAATCGTGATCCATCATATGTTGGCTGCTAAAACTCTAACGGACGTACTGTGTTCATTCGACTGGACGATAATTCGATCCCTGGAGAGAAACATAACAAAACACCATGACAGGACATGGGAGAACATAGTCGTGTGAAACCCTGCCTGTGTGTCAGCAACGCACCAAGGGGACGCTGGACCCCAGCTCACAGCAGCCACCACTAGTCATGTGTCACTAACCACAGACACTTGAGTGTTGTTGTGCACGATATTTAAGATCTGTCTTGTGTTTGGTTGCTCTGTAGTGTTCAGCTCTGTGTTCAGAGTCATAGTGTCTGTGCTGAGTATCACAGTCCCTGTAGAAGTGATCTAGTTCTGCTATGCATGCTTTTGAGCAGTATGTCTAATAAAGACGAGTATGCACTTGTGTCCTGTCCGTCTCAAATCCCTGACACAATGGCAGATATTTTTAAAAAAGATTAAAAACTGATTTGCATCACTTTCTAATGCCAGCTGGTATGTACAATATTTTAGACTACAGTGCCCTTACAGGCTCTTTTCACTCCCTGTAGTCATTCCAGCTCGAAAATCTGAAAGGAAAATTGTTAAACAAACCCTGGGACTACAAACAAAGAGGTACTGTAATGTTATTACGTCTAATGCGGTGTAGGTTTTTAAAATGGCCTAAGGAGTAAAATGCCAATTACAATCCGCCCTAGAGGACACAGAAGCCAGCTCTGTGCTGTAACGCTGTTTAAAAACGTGCAACCACGGTCATGGGCTCTGGAAAGGTACAGAAGTCAAGGAATTTGATATGGATATCACAGAACAAAGACAGGCATGACTGTATCGCGATTACTGTAGTGCATATTTGATGTAACAGATGAAAGCATCCTGAAATGAAGGGATTACACATCGGATTTAATAACACTTTTAACTTTTAATGTGGTCGCAAAGCAGTTTTAGAGAAATATGGCTTTCCGCTTCAACAAACAGCCGAGAATCTCTTGCGACAGAATCTCAGAACCTGGATGACATCAAATACATGGATTTTGCCAATAAATTCACACAAATATATATTTGACTTGGTAATATTGTTCTGAATCTGCAGATTTACACTATCCAAATACCCAATACATTAAATAGTGGGATGCACCTAGATTGTTTGCAGTCTAAATGCCAGTTCCTCTAAGTATATAATGCCAGTATATATTATTGTTTTATAAATATATATATATACATATACACAGTATATATATATATAGAGAGAGATATTATCTATTTATTATTATCTAATCTACTCATTCATTCATCTTCTATACCGCTTTATCCTGTATTTAGGGTCGCGGGGACCTGGAGCCTATCCCAGGAGACTCTGGGCACGAGGCGGGCTACACCCTGGACAGCGTGCCAATCCATCGCAGAGCACACACACACACACACACATTCACACACTATGATCAATTTAGGAACGCCAATTAGCCTAATCTGCATGTCTTTGGACTGTGGGAGGAAACCGGAGTACCCGGAGGAAACCCACCAAGCACGGGGAGAACATGCAAACTCCATGCACACAGAGACGGGAATCGAACCCTTGACCCTGGAGGTGCAAGGCGACAGTGCTAACCACTACACCACCGCGCCGCCTATCTAATCTACTGTAATATCTAATTATATTTTTAATATCCTCGGGTCCTTCGTCTGTCATTTCTTCCAATCTCTTTCAAGGCTCTCAAAGGAGCTTGGGAAAGATACTTTGGAAAATGTTGGGCCCGGAAAGTATACACCACTGAGTCCTTCAATCGTCAGATAATAGAAGGCCCCATTTGAGCGGTCCGTCAGAACGGACAGCCTTAGTCACCACGCTGTGACGTAATCGGCCTTCGAAAGCATTATTTGCGAAATCCATGCCGTCCAAATTGAGACACATCCTTTACAGTATGCCTTGATACTTTTTGGAGACAATGACAATCTGTGAGCTCAGACGAGGGGTTCAGCATGTGCTAAATGTCTACGGCTTCATGAAGAGCTGCAGTGTTGATGATCTACTTCCATATTTTGGTACCTGATACAAACCATTCCCAAGTACTTATGAACCAAGTAGCTTTCTTGATCCGTGCCCAGGTACAGTATGATACGCACTGCCGACACTAATTAATCAACAAACTGGAGTTTGGGGTGAAGTGAAAGCACACCTCGAGTACTTCATTTTTAGAAATTCTCACTCTACTGACAAACATAACAGTGATCCCGGAAACACAAGACATGCACTATTTCGATATGCATGTGCGTCCTACAATCAAATGCAATGAGGCTATTAGAAAAAAAATCTTATTATTGAATAAAAAAATTTTAAAGCACAAACTTCTCTTCTTTGGAGACATTTGGAGCCTGGAATTTCTGCTAATTACTTGTATAAAAGCTAATTAAAATATCTCTTCGTTAAAAAAAACGTCATAATATCAACAATTTTACAGTATTCGTTCAAACCCATTCATGTAGAGTGACCTGTCCTCATGAATGTTGTTGCCGTAGAAACCATGCTTGTTAGAGCAAGTGCTTTAGTGTAAACTTGTCATTTGATTGACGCTCAGTATTACAATCCGACGTAAATGTTACAGTATATTCTACATGTACTGTTATCACATCTAGGTAATATTATTAATTGCACATGCAAATGGCTCTTAAATGGAGGAACAGGAGGATCCACAGCAGCGGTCTTACAAACCCCCCCCCCCCCCCCACACACACACACTCATCCGCTTAGAGTTAGATTAGAAGGGACGTTTTTTTTATTTATTTACTGACTGATTGACAGCTGTTGTTGAAACATAATGAGGACATCCAAAGCGTAGGTGGCGTTACACAACTGTCTATAAATAACCTCAATCAGAAGTTTCAGCTCTAGCATGGACTTGCAGCTCTCACACACTGCAATCATTTTATTTCCTAAAAGAAAGATCCTGATTTATAGTCGGATGTGATGCAGCGGCGGGACACAATGCGGAAACTTTATGTGTATTTGATGTTTCCGTACAGTAGCATGTATGGAAGGAGTCTCCAGTGTCAGAACTTTGTAGCAGCCAGAGGTGAAGCTTTAGTTTGATATTTTTATTCGAATGGAAATTTATAGAGAGCAGGAACTTATACGTTCCGTAACATTTAATTGTAATTGAAAATGGATATGCACCTCCAGGGTCTGGGTTCGATTCCCCGGCCAGGCTCGATTCCCGTCTCTGTGTGCATGGAGTTTGCATGTTCTCCCCGTGCTTGGTGGGTTTCCTCCGGGTACTCCGGTTTCCTCCCACAGTCCAAAGATATGCAGGTTAGGCTAACTGGCGTTCCCAAATTGCCCGTAGTGTGTGATTGGGTGTGTGAGTGTGTGTATGTGTGTGTGCCCTGCGATGGACTGGCACCCTGTCCAGGGTGTACCCCGCCTAGTGCCCGAAGTCTCCTGGGATAGGCTCCAGGTCCCCCGCGACCCTGAACACAGGATTAAGCGGTATAGAAAATGAATGAATAAATGAATGAATGAAAATGGATAAAAATATCAGATAAAATATAACTAATTAAAAAATATATATTTTCCTGTAGTATGAGAGGGATAAAGCACTTTCCTGATACAGAAAAACATTAGACTTCTTTTTGCATAGCCTTGGGATGGTTGGTAGTACAATTCTGTGTTTTTTAATAGATTAAATTTAGCAAATTTTGGTCAATTTAATTATATAAATCAATGTGTATTTTTTTTTTATTCAGAATTGATAGCACACTAGCAAGAGTTTCACTTCTTTGTCTTTCGAGTTTATGAAATGTTGGTCTTCTTAAACTGGAGTGTGGAGTAGGAAAAAAAAAGTGGTATTAAACTATATAAAAATAAACAGTGTATTACATAATTAAATATAGCTGCTTGAGACAAATAAGACAATATGCATTAGTTCTATTAAATATAACCAAATTGAAAAGTTTGTAATGCCCAGATGTCAAATTGAATTGAATCAACACTTTATCCTCGATTCACTGTTTTAGTTTTTTTTTATTCCTAGCTACAGCTTAGTCCCATGCTACTCCAAAATAAAGACAAAATACCTGGTCCATTGTCCCACTTTCTGATCGAACTCAAATGATTTATTATGAATCTCAGGTGGAATCTCCTTTCCAGAAGTTGGAGAAGCATGGACTTTTTCCAAGTTTGTTAGTCCAAAGGCACCAAATCTCCATTTAACACTGACCGGGAAGGTTAACCACACAGCTCAAATCTTGAATTCACCAAAAAATAAAGCAGCCAACGTACAGTAGAGGTGACCCACCAATAATTGCTTTGCAGACATTTCTGAAGCAACCAGTGATACTTGCTCTGCTTTTATTGGCTTGAAAGCTTTGATTTACCCAAATAGATCAATGCTGACGAATCACAATGTTATCATTTTTAGAAAGTAGATAATGATACAGTATGTACCCATGATAGAGGGTATTCGGCCATATTGTTCTAGCATGATGTTGCTGGCTTAGTGGTTAGCATTGTCACCTTGTACCTCCAGCGTCAGGGTTTGATTCCTCGTCTCGGGGTCTGTGTGCGTGGAGTTTATGTGTTCTCCCCATGCTTGGTGGGTTTCCTCCCTCAGTCCAAAGACATGCAGATAAGGCTAATTGGTGTCTAATTGGTGTACAATCGGAATGAATACAATGGTGACCACCACTGGTCTCCATGGTCCCTAGCTGGACTACACAGATTCCTAGATGAATAGATGGATGTATGGTGTTATTAAGAAATCCATGGCAACCAGGAGTAACTTTAAGTAAGAAGAGCCAGTAGTAAGCATTAAGTGATTTAAGCAATATAAGAGGAAAGAAAAAGAACATTTGGTAAATGGACACAGAATGGATATGTACAGTAGGTCGTGGAGGCTTTTCTAGTTCTATGGTTGCTGTGACAATAGAAACAACTTCTTGAATTTCTGATTGATGGACTGTGGTCCAGCTAAGCTACTGTAGACTCGCCTGGTCTTTTATTATCCTAATACTGGTACAGAACCTTCATCAAATTGTACCAGTGTTAGAACTTTATTGTTGGCGTATTTGGCGTATCACTGGGTAACTGGCATCCAGTGATAAAAATCCTGGGAAGTAGGCAAGTAATAAAAATCCTGACTTCATCTTTCTGTTTAGAATCTTACTGGAACTTTCAGACAAGTCATCTTTCTCTCTTATCATTTCCACAATAACTTTCAGAAAATGTCCAACTTGCCAAGACACCGAGTGCTGGCATGATCGATCATGCTAAATCAACGCCTCTCACTCATCACGCAAAAAGATGCCAGTTCTGATGTGATATTTTTTTCTGATGTATGTACCTCTGAAATATTTTCTTCTCTCAGTTTGGAGCAAGGATTTTTTTTTTTTTTTAAAGATTTTTATTTTGGATAGAGATGCACAGCAAGAGAAGAGATGTCAACTGGGAAACTTGAGTGAGACTGTAATTAAATAAGTGGTGGGAAGAAGAAATGTGGACAGCGTGTGTGTGTGTGTGTGTGTGTGTGTTTGGTAGATAACTTGGGAAAAGCTTCAGCTTCTGTTAGACTGTCAGTGAGAACAGGAGGATGGAGAAACACCATTACACCATGCATGGCAGCCATCATCCAGTCACATCTAAGCAGAAGAAATGTTCTGCGAGTGAAGGTGGGGATCATCAGCGACGAGGTGGGGTGATGTGGGTGGACGTGCTGCGCCGCTACAGATACCACGCTAAAGTTGCTTATTTCGCTAAAACAGCAACTCCTGAAGTGTTTTATTATTCATGTGAGGATCAGCTTGCCATCGATTGCAATTCCTATTTTCTGAGAAATGTCAGATTGTAGTTGGAAATTTCATTTCAAGGTATCAAAACAAGTAAGTTTCTGGCATTGTTTCTGTTATCGCACTGTTTCCTCACCAGCTAACCTTACATGATAAAAATTGTGGGGAAAAACACACAATTTATCATGCTGCTGAGAAACAGGAAAGTACAAGGGTTGTTTGAGTGTGCAGAAGAAATGAAGACAGTTCTGAGAGTATTTCTCTATATAACCCCCCCGCTACATTAATGCACAATGCAGTGATTGAATACCATCAAGGTAGAAAGTTTCCTCAGTCCACTGAAGCCATGATCAGACTGCTTGTTTCGCATCTGAATCGCACTGGCCTCCCAGGAACTCCTATAATGGCCCTTTCCTTTAATAGAAAAAAAAATTGACTGGTTTGATTACCATTGTTGCAGGACAATGCGCGACCTTATACTGCCCATATCACCGCATGCACATTACAGGAACTCGGCTGGGATCACCACCTCCCCTGTACAGTCCTGACCTTCAACCAAGCCATCTTAATACAGTATGTTTGGGTTGTTAAAGGGGTTCCTGGGAGGCCAGCATTTCAGACATTAAGCCGGCAGTCTGACCATGGCTACAATGTACTGGGAAAACGTTCTACCTAGTAGATGGTACCCAAGCTGTAGTGAAACATGGTCAACATGGTGGAGATTGAGTCATGGTCTGGTTTTAGATGTAGTTATACATGAGTGCGACTCTCACTGGTCAATCAATTGAAACATTCTTAACAACGGACTGACAAATTGCTTTTAAAATAGTCATGATGTTATAAAATGTATAAAAACATGGCACCGCTGCAGTAACTTTGTCAGACTTGCCCTATTTCAAGCTGTAAAGAAAAAAACCCTTGAGTTATATTACAGTGTTTTCAATAATATTGATGCCAACGCAGTTACTGTAACCTCTTTATGCTCCTTACCGTAAATCATCAACTGCAGTAAATCACGAGGTACCGTTTGGGGTGTAAAATGTGCTCCATGCTGTTTCTCATATTACTCTATTATTGCTACTCTATACTGTATTTCTGCTCCAGCTTTTGTGTTCAGACATTTAAGTCTAGAGCTTCTGAAAGGAAGAAGATTTTGATGAGGTGGTGGTTCAGCTCTACGATGACTAGCTATGCTACTGTAACTCGTATCCATGTACTGTATGTTAAAAGTTTGACTTTCTGCAAATAGTTCCCAGTGGACGTGATATTGAATATCTAACATTAAGGTAATGACTTTTAATATATCTAACAACCTAATGGCTAGTAAGTAGTAAGATCGTCCAAGTTATGCTATGTTATGTTAGCATGATATAATCAAGGATACTGTTGTTCAAAACACATTATGGATGAAATATTACACATATAATACAGAAAATAATGCGTATGTCGACGGAGCTACTTCGGAAGTTTATGCAACATGGAAGTGACCGATCTTGCTTCCCGAAAATATTTCGAGTTGCTAACTTCAGCCGTTTTGGAGAGATGATTTTATATGTGTCCCAAAAATGGCAATTTTAAAACATTATACTGTTTCGCTGCAAACAACAATCATTTAAAATGCAGATTATTCATATTTCTTTATGTGTGTTGATACCAGAGGTGGAAAGAGTAATACAATTTTGTACTTAAGTAAAAGTACTGTTACTTTATTGAACTTTTACTTAAGTACAAGTAAAGTTACCCTTATAAAAATCTACTCAAGTAAAAGTAAAAAGTAGCTCATTAAAAATGTACTCAGAGTAAAAGTTACTGAGTTACTGAGTTGGGGGGGGGGGGGGGGGGGGGGGGGTTGAGGATGGAACACACTTTCATAATAAATCTGTTCCCTTTGTTGTACTTGAAATCCAAGTGGTCGCTTAAATATGACCAGGGGTTTGCTTCATAAGAATTTGTTGGCATTTCACTTCCAGCTGGTTCTGCAACACTGGCGTCTGTTCTGTCCGTCTCCGTCGTTCTTGTGAATTTAGCGCGTTTGTTCTCCATCAATCAATAAGTGCAGTGGTTTCCGCGGGGCAATTTGTTTCCTTCCCCGTTGTTTCATTTGTATTATTTTTCATTTTTATTCATTTATTTTTTACTCCGTAGCGAATATGATTTAAAATGTAGCGAATTACAATACTTCAAACAAAACATACTTAAGTAAAAGTAAAATTACAGATTTTTAAAACTACTTTAAAAAGTAGAAGTACAAAAAAAATTTACTCAATTACAGTAACGCGAGTAAATGTAATTACTTTCCACCTCTGGTTGATACTAAAATTGGTGGAAGCTTCCAGAAGCATATGACCTACAGTATAAAAATTGTTGCTTAAATTAAAGCAGTCTGGTTTTTGGTTAAGGCTTAAAAAACAAAAACAAAAACAAAAAGCTGCAGTGTCCGTAACTATGTTAAATTCATCTTGCAATCTCTTAACAATTCAGAATTTTAGAATAATACACTTTTTCAGGTTTATGTCTTTTCATGAGAAATTTGATAAAAATATAATTGTGTATGCATATTTACAAAAAACAAATTAA
The DNA here is from genome assembly GCA_030522415.1 of Channallabes apus. Classification (NCBI taxonomy): domain Eukaryota; kingdom Metazoa; phylum Chordata; class Actinopteri; order Siluriformes; family Clariidae; genus Channallabes; species Channallabes apus. The sequence goes on from CM060121.1 coordinate 29,315,588, forward strand.
GCATCGATCGGGAGATAAGAAGCATTACGTCTTATAAAAAATGTTGTTATATGACCTAAGAAATTCACTTTTTCACTACAGTAGGTGAGACACTTTTAGATCCTGTAACAGTTTTTTTTTTAATTCTATGAGCTGTTTCAAATTATAAAGGTCTATTTGTGTATTGATTTTTTTTGTTTAATACGTAGCAATTTTTTAAAGAAAGTATGAAAAGCATGCCTGCCTAATTAAGCACCAAAAAGGAAAAACAGTGACATATGCAATATGAGAGAGAGAGAGAGAGAGAGAGAGAGAGAACATACTCTCCTGTATACATATTCTACCTGCAAAGCTAAAAAGAGTGGCCTGGATGAGATGTATAAGTGATGACACATACATTAACACACACCATCTGCTGCATCCGGCTTTGTTGACTAGTCCTGATGTCATCCGCGTTGGACGGATATCAGAGTGGAAGGCCCTCATGCGACCAGTTGGCATCGGCATCTGCGTGTCAGTGTGGGTGTTCCTCAGAGCCTTTCTATTGAAAAGACTTGACGCTCTCAAAAACAATCTGCCCATGATGAGAAACTTCATCAATGATGAACATTCGCGTCATCCTGAGATTCTGTGTTTAACCCCGAAGAAGGTAGGCAGAACAAATCTGCTTATGAACAGGCAAGAGTTTGCACATGCACTGATGTAAGAAGATCGTAAGTTCCTAATGAATGATTCTCTAGTCCAAGAGAGCTGGTGTTTCCTGCTCTGACCTTTCAATCAAATCACCATTATAGCTAAGAGCTTGGGCAGTGCAGTGCTTTCATCCAAACTGCAGTGTGAGTTTTTAATTAATTCGTTCACTCACTTGACATGTCAGGTCGTGTTGCTCTTCACGCTCCATGGTCAGTAGATGCTCCTGACATCGCATAAGCAGCGGCTCTCAAAGATGCAACGGCTTAACATGTCTTGGGGGAAGTACAACACTTTTGCAGGTTGGTAGATGTTCTTCAGTTAGGGAGAAGTAGTGGTAGTAGTAGTAGTAGTAGTAGTTGCGGGAAGGGTAGCTCAATGGTTAAGACGTTGGAATATTGATTGGAGGATCCCAGCACCATGAAACTGATGAATAAATGTAAGTCACTCTGGAGAACTGTCAAATGCAGTAAATGTCAAAACAGCTGAGTGTGTGGGAAAAAAAAGAGTGTGTGAGTGTGTGTATGTGTGTGCTGTGTGATGGATTGGCATCCGGTCCAGGGTGTACCCCGACTCTTGCCCTAAGTTTCCTGAACTTCTCAATCGAGTTCTTTATTTCTGTCTGTTTGTATGTCTGTATATCTGTATGTCTGTCCAGCTGATTTTGTCACAGCATCACACAAAACTGGCCTGACAGAATTTAATGAAACTTTGCCAGCCCTACGGTATTTGCCTGAAGTTAAATTTGCGCCAGAAATTAAGTAAAAATGTTGAGTAGAAGTGACATTATAAGCAGTTTTGTGCCAGATTATCTAACTGGCAAAAAATGCCAATGCTTTTTTGGACGAATACAAAGCTTTTGGTCTTGAAGTGGGTGTGGCTATATGCATCACTCAACAGAGCCATAGTTTACTGTAAATACACAGAGTATGCAGAAGACACAAATGACCTTAATGTCCCTACAAAGCATCCAATTCCATTCATTCGTTCATTCATTTTCTATACCGCTTAATCCTGTGTTCAGGGTCGCGGGGGACCTGGAGCCTATCCCAGGAGACTTCGGGCACTAGGCGGGGTACACCCTGGACAGGGTGCCAATCCATCGCAGGGCATACACACATACACACACTCACTCACCCAATCACACACTACGGGCAATCTGGGAACGCCAATTAGCCTAACCTGCATATCTTTGGACTGTGGGAGGAAACCGGAGTACCCGGAGGAAACCCACCAAGCACGGGGAGAACATGCAAACTCCATGCACACAGAGACGGGAATCGAGCCTGCATCCAATTCCAATTCAATTCAATTTTATTTATATAGCGCTTTTAACAATTGTCATTGTCGCAAAACAGCTTTACACAATCAAAAGAATTATTTAAGTTTGTATGGAATGTGAATGTGTATGAATCAAAATGGTCAGATAGTCCCTGGTGAGCAAGCCCGAGGGCGACAGTGGCAAGAAAAAACTCCCTGAGATGGTAATAGGAAGAAACCTTGAGAGGAACCAGACTCAACAGGGAACCCATCCTCATCTGGGTGAAACAGATAGCAAGAAATGATCTGCATTTATACAGTGTGTTAGGCGGCAGGCAGTTCAGCTATAATAGTTGATCTTAATTGATGTTAATATGGAGTCCAGGTAGTAATTGGAGACTCAGGTAGACGTCCAAATCTTGATGAAACACAAACAAATGTGCAGCACAGCATGACTTTTTCAAAAAAGTTCAAAACCGAACCTTCAAAGATGGATGGACTAGGTGATTAGTTAAATCAGGTGTGCTGCCAACTGAAAAAATATGTCCAGGCCAGATGGTCCTCCAGGACTGCGGTTGAGAACTGCTAAACTACACAGTATCTCCTCCACCTCATGAGTTGCTATGTGAAAACTTGTCAATAACTGTTAACAGTGACCTAGTTACCCGTGTTTTGATACCTGTGATTAGAAGCTATGAATCCGTAATAACCCTCACCATATCTACAGGCTGCCTTTTCTTCTTACTGCGATCCTTGCTTCTTGAACAAAATGCAAAAAAAAAAAAAAAAACTAAAATACGTAAACTCACCTCTCTTGGCTTTCCACTGATGCAAAATTTTGATCGTATCCCAGACATGCGCGCAACTTATTCGCACACGCAACATAGACGCAAGCAACCCTTTACCTTCAGCTCGGTTCAGTTCGGTCACACGTATAGCATGGCAGATTTAAGGCGCAAATTCTCAAGGCGTGTTTTGAGGTTCCATCGTAAACTAATTTGTGGGAATTTGACTACAGTAGATAGAAAACTAGATGGAAAATACTGCTCTCACAAAAAGAAAAATGACTACTCTCATTTTTAAAAAGACAAGAAATGCACTTGACTGGTTGGGAGCTGGTGGCGCGGTGGTGTAGTGGTTAGCACTGTCGCCTTGCACCTCCAGGGTCCGAGTTCGATTCCCGGCCAGGCTCGATTCCCGTCTCTGTGTGCATGGAGTTTGCATGTTCTCCCCGTGCTTTGTGGGTTTCCTCCGGGTACTCCGGTTTCCTCCCACAGTCCAAAGATATGCAGGTTAGGCTAATTGGCGTTCCCAAATTGCCCGTAGTGTGTGATTGGGTGTGTGAGTGTGTGTATGTGTGTGTGCCCTGCGATGGATTGGCACCCTGTCCAGGGTGTACCCCGCCTAGTGCCCGAAGTCTCCTGGGATAGGCTCCAGGTCCCCCGCGACCCTGAACACAGGATTAAGCGGTATAGAAAATGAATGAATGAATGGTTGGGAGCTGAAATCCCAGGTCTTTTAGCCAACGCTCTGAAAGCTGTCTAGCGATAAGGATGAGCTTGTTAGTGGGCAGAGATAAGATGTGACTAAATTGCTGAAAATGGGGCAAAATCCTGAAATGGAAAGCCCTAATTGAGCTTTAATGGCACATTGACTTGAAGGTTGTCACTTCAAATTTCAGCATGGACAGAGATTCATGGACGTCTTTTCACAAGACCCTCAACTCTCAGCTGCTCAGCTCTGTGCTTGATATAGCTTCGACCATACTTTTCTTTTACTTGTCATCAAACTAGGGCCGGGACTTTAACACGTTAATTTAGATTCAATAATTACACAAAAATAATGCGTAATTTTTTTTAACGCATTTTAATCGCACTTATTTTTGCACCGCGGAACGTTTCTCACTGGATGAGTTTCTGCGGACCGATTATACTGGAGCACCAACTAGCGTTCAGACAAAAACAAACCACAGTGAACATGGACAAAGAAGCTGATGAGACGCTTTGGTTGGCCCTGTGGATGGGAAATTTTGTTATAAAAAACGAATGGATGGAAGCGTCAGGGTTTAATAGTCAGGGTTTCCAGTGTTCTGAATGTACTTGAAAGTATTGTGTTTTACTTAAAAAACTGTTTAACAAAGGTCTACCTACCTATAGGGTACCTGAATTTCTGAAATGTAGGCTACTATATTTCTATTATTCTATTGCTACACTTAATGGCAATATTGCACTGGTCTGTTGGACTTGGTTGAACAAAAATAAACAATATTTTGTTGATTAAAGCTTATGTATTCAGTCATTATTCAATGGTATAATAAAAATCCATATGAAGAAACGTACTTCTCACTGTTCTCAGGTCAAATATTTATATGCGATTAAAATGCGATTAATTTCGATTAATTAATTACAAAGCCTCTAATTAATTAGATTATTTTTTTAATCGAGTCCCGGCCCTACATTAAACTCAAAATCTCAGGTATGGAATTGTCGAATATATACGGTTGCTATCAGAAGATCTTTTATTGGATTTTATTGGACTGGAAATGCTCGATGTGTGTGTGAAGAGAAAAGTCTCACAAGTGGCTTCCAGACGCTTCTTATTAGATTTCAAATCCGGTAAATACCAGCAGCCAAACAAGGAATGGGCCAGATGGTAAACTGAGTATCAGAGCCTCTTCAGTGCCGCTGTATGGCATGAGTCTCGAGGAGTAATGAGAGGAAGTGATTAGGAGTTAATGATCATGTTCTGGTTTTGGATGGATGTCGGCGCTGTGTGTCATTTCCGTGTCCTGGGTCGTGCAGGGTTATGGCTTGTCTCACTGACACTGTGGGGTTAATGGCTTGAAGACATTTTGTTCCCGATGTATGGGACTTCTGATCATGGTTTAGAGTATACAGTACAACTATACAACAGTTATGATTTATATTCCCTCCACCTGGGGTCACCTAGAAGATGACAGGCTCCTTCTCAAAGTCTGGTTCTTCTCAAGGGTTCTTCCTTCTGCTGGTTTTCGCTCTCTCTCACCTCTGGCCTGTTTATTAAGGAAGTAAATGACTATTACTTCCAAAAGGCAATTTTTTTGATTATATACAAATAATGTGATCATGTTTAGAGATGGTTCACTGCTTGAAATATAAATGCAAAGGAAGTTCATAACATTCACCATGCCAGCAGTTTAAACTCAATGAAGACAGCCAGTTTTGGTGTTTGTTAAGTAGAAAATGATTCAAATTCCATTTTTGGCCACTTTAATTCCCTCGTACGTTCCTCATAATCTTGCCATCAGTTGATGTTTGTTAAGGTGTGCTGTTAAAGCACTCCAGAGGATCTTTTACCGACACGCATGAAGACGCCCTCATGCCGCGTGACACTCACAATCACTTTATGTAATTACTGTAGGAATAATTAAAACGGATTGTAATGGGAGTGAAAGCTGACTGATGAGAGACGAGCAGCTCTTTTTATAGAACAGGAATTTAGAATTTTATGATTTATGGATTATTTAGATTTTAAATCTGATTGGGTTTGATTAATCTTCTTAGGTTTATATTATACTGTATATCACTATATATATTGGTTATAATGCTGTTGTTATGGTGAATCTCACGTCAAAATTCTAAATAATTTCTACAACAAGGATAAACTAAATTCTACGAGGGGCATTAAAATCAAACCAGGATTTGTGATGAAATTTCTCATGAATCAAGGCATAAATTGACATTTGCTTGAATACACTTCAAGCATTTGAATGTCTGTGATGATGATAACGGACGAGGTGGCTCGGAGCCCACTGAAATTGCTTCCGTGAACATTCAGCGAGTGGAACGTCTGATCCTTATACTTGCCATCAACTTACAGAAGAGACGCATCCCCCGTACAGTCATGACCTCCATCCAAGTCATTTCCTTTAAGACATTAAAGGAGTTCCTGGGAGGCCAGCATTTCAGACGTAAAGCAGGATGCCTGATCATGGCAAGAAATCTTTCTACTTTGATCTTGTCCAAGCACTAATGAAAAACACTGGGATAAGTGCATTAGTGTAGCAGAGGATTATATAGAGAAATAAAGGGAGTTTTTACTCTCATAACTCTGTTCTGTTATTCTGCATAATCAAAAGTCCCGGTTTGACTTGAACGCCGCTCTTAAAATTTAGCTTTTCTCCCTTCTTTTAAAGATAAATAAATCCAGGTCAGAGAACCGTATGAACACCACATCACACAATATTCAAGATTACAGTTTTTTTTTTTCCTTAAGTAACCTTTTATTTTAAGCTTCGGATTATGTAAAGTGTTCTCTTTACAAGTTCCTGTCCGAGTTGTTACTATAGATTTGATAATGCATTAGAGCGCATTAACACGATATTATAAGCTTGTGATGTTTTTTTATGCATTATTTTTAAAGGGCTGGGAATAACCGAAATAAGCAGAAAAGATTAATTTATTTTTTATAATTAAGGTCCGTTGATTTAGCATTAAATCTCTTTTAATTTTAATGAAACTAGAGATTATGAACAAACTGCAAGTGAAGCCTGTGTGAAATTGTTTTTCTATCCTCCATCTTTCATATTTGATTAATGGATTTTTTTTTTGTGCTTCAGGTGTGAAAACCAATATTGATCCTACTCTTCTCCGTCTAATTATTATATACTCTTGCTTTTCTCTGGTGGAGAAACCCACAGACACAAAAAAAGAAAATGGCATTAATGGAGGGAAAAATGGAGCTTGCTGCAAAATTGGAATGAACTGCAGTAAGAATGATGGGATGAAAGTGTGTCAAAACAGATGTAGAGTTAAGAGAAAAGATTGGCGTTATTCTAACGAGTAAAATATCGGTGTATATTCCCACCATGGTTTTACAAACATTTGTAGATCCAAACAAATTGCGTTGTATTGTACACAAAATAGGCAATGTGAGAGCATGAGAAAGAAAACGCAAGAAAATTGGAGCAAAACACACTTGATAATCCAGCAATGTAAACAACGCACAGCTCGTGCTTAAATGCTGGAGTAATCGGTAGAGAATGAGACAACGGTGTGCAGATGGGCAACAGTGGCATGGGAAAGGACACATGACGGCTAGGGGCAACATAAACACATGTGTAAGTGAATGTATAAAATGTCCGGTATTTTGTGTGCGTGTGGGATTGCGAGAGAAATCGGCCTCACCAGTTCCAATGAATCAGTCAGGGAACAGGATGATGGAAAATGTCTGTCCTGTAAAGTTGTCCGGTGGTGAATAATCCTAATTGTGGAAAATCCTCAACAAAACAGAGTTCGCAGTCCAATACAGTGGAAAACAGCTCTAGGACAAACTAGCGTCTGGGTTTTTCCTCGCGATTTAAAGGCACAGAGACAACATGGTTACATTTCACTATAAAATGTATTTCATAAATAATTTTGTCGGACTTAAGAACAAATCCGACTTATGAACGAGCTCCCGGAACTTAACTCGTTCATGTCAGAAGAAACAGGGTTGGGATGGTTTTGGATTGAGGAAATGTTCTGTTATGACATTTGATGGTAATAGACCAGGAAGGTGATGAAAGATGGAAGTAGTGACAGATGACCTGAGAAGGAGTGAGGAGAAACGCAGGAATCAGTACATGCGGTGTGCACTACTCCAAGCGGTAACTGGCTAACCCACGATCATAAAGGATCAGTTAAACGGTTGTGTGTGTGTGTGTGTGTGTGTGATGTATAAACAGCTCTTTGACATCAACCAGCCACCCTCAAAATGAAGCCATTTTACGACAAGGCTGTATATTTAACCTCTGTCTAGGCTTGACCTTCCGAATTAAAGATGTTAATTAGAGCGTGGAATAGACGTAGCAAAGTGTTAGCATTGTAGCACTGTATCTGATTGATGCAGAATTACTATTCAAAAGGATTTATAAGCGCTTCAGCATCTCTCTCGCTCATTTTTCCATTTATTATAATCGCCGTGTTATGCTTCTTTCTCTAGTCTTTACTCACGCACACAAATACACCGGGTGCAGCCTCGTAATCAGTTTAATTGGGAGTCGACAGAAAGGATGCAATTTGGCAGCGAGTGGAAGAGCAGAGCGAGAGAAAGAGAAAGAAAAAAAGGGGATTGTGAGTGGGAGACGTGTTTACACAGGGATTGATGGTGGCTTTTGGCTGCTGTTTTGTTGATATGTTATCAGCATTGTCCTTTGGGCTGAATAGAAGTTAATTCTGACATTGTCTGTGTGTGTGTGTGTGTGTGTGTGTGTGTGTGTGTGTGTGCGCGCGTGATTTGTATTTCACTAAGGGGACTTATTTGTGCTCATGTGTGCATATTCTGCTCACTAGTCCTATCTACATAAGCAGTTCAATCGATTCCAAAAATATTGGCACCCACCAAATAAATTATTGAAACACCATGAGTACATATTAAATGTCAGAGCAAGATTTTGATTTCCTATGAAGATATTCTTAAGATCTTTTATCAGCACATTGGTCTCAAAAGTATTGGCACCACCAGTTCTGTAAAGTGTAGCAAGGATTACATTATACTTCAATCTTTATGTTATGCTCTTTTCGATTATGCGTATAAGACAACATACGTATAAGATACTGTATGAGACAGGTTCAAAGACATCAGAAAATAAGTGAGATATTTATTGTCGATTCAGGGTTATGTTTTCCGTTTGTATCTTATTAAAGCATTCAGAGAGCTCAGATTGCCCTGTTCCTGGTAACGGCTCTAGACTTGGTTTTAATCATTGTTTTTGCGTAGTGCTTTATACAGTCCATTCTGTCACCCACTATCTTGATAATAATTTTGCACCCAATTCAAAATGCACTTCAAAGGAAGTTTGAAATCATACCAACCTTCTAAATCCACTAACAGCCACTCTATATCTCCTCACAATCCCCCCCTTCAAATAAATCCCATATCAATAGCATACTCAAGTTTGTTTAAACAAATCAGTGAATGAAAAGTTCCGACTGAATCACGAGGAGGTCATCGGTCAGGAAGTAAAAAGAGGAGGAAAACATGGTGCCGGAGAGTGGTTAATGAGAAATTAATTACTGATGACATGTGTAAGCCGAAAAATAATGTACCATCAGGTTGGCTTCATTTTTTTGCCAGCAAGCAGCGAGAGGATTCGGAGTATAGCGTTAATAATTCAACTTTCTTGGACGAATTCATTATTTCAGAAGCCGTTGTCCAGATTGTCCAGCATTTGATGATTTAACAAGCTGGAGAGGAGTTTGACCTGTGCAAATGTCTGTGCATGTATTACTGTACCCACCTTGTCACCTAGACTAACCTTGAACTAGAAATGAATTCGAATACACACATTATTGCCATTATTATTATTATATATTATTAGTGTCTATGTATATATTATTCTATTTATATATTTAAAAATTTCATGGACTGTGGGTTTTACAAATTGTTTAGAAAGTTAGTAAAACTTATGTCGAACAAATAATAGGAAAGCTTCTGATTGCAGGTTCGAGTTTGAGATGTTTATATACTGTTTACGTACTAATGAAAATTTGCATTTACATGAATTGTACATAAATTAATCAAAACTTAATTTATGTGCAACTCAGTACGGTTTAGTGTTACTATGTGAAATAGCTAAAATTACTGAAAGTAAACCAAATTTAAGAGACGACTATTCCGTATTACATCATTAACTTGTCAAGTTATTACCTTGAACATAATAAAAATGATGAATTAGTTTCTGGATAAAATTATGTGTAATCCTTAAAGTAAGCAGCTTCTCTCTCAAACCATCAGGACATTTTCTAGATTAAATTTTAATTTTATTTGAACATATTGAATTACACACATTGGTATTACTTTACTAATTTAACACTTCAAAGTAATTAATTATACTTTATATTAAATCGATAGCAAATAAATGATGCCCAAAATATTCAGTTTGCGATGCATACCTGTCATTTTAGTGCAAACATGCTTCACTTTCTTCCTACTTCAACATTCTTCGAAAACCCTTTGAACACATTTAAACCACTCACAGCAGCTGATGTGTTGAACAGGAAGTTTATTTTTTTTTCACATCATTGATCATGTAACAGAAGGAAGAAACATATATACACACCCCTTCTTTATGTATGTAGATTTACAGCCCCACAGGAGCAGCTTGGTGACTGTGAGGTTTGAACCTGGGACCTTATAATTCATAGCCCAATGCCTTAACCATTAAGCTGCTGCATTCTCTACCGCCGAAAAAAGAAAATTCAGTCTCAAAGTATTTTCATCCTTATCATTTTTTAAGTAGGTTTAAGGCTAATTTAGATATTCTTCTGGTGTGTAACTCAACTCTCAATGCACCCAATATTCCCAGTATAAATACTGACTTTTGAACTTTCGGTACAAACTGATTATCCTTATAATTAACTAATTATTTCCTTCTTCAATAGATACCACGATAGATTTAACTGGATAGACAGTTTCATTCTCAGTCAGTTTACTGATGTGTACATAACGTTTTTTTCGTAAAAATTTTTTTTATTCCGCTCGACCTAATGAGTCACGTTAATAACAGATGATTAAACTAAAAGCTTCCTTAATTACCGCTAATGTATTTTTCTCATGATCTTAATCAGATTAAACAGACGAATTTTGGTTCTTATTTTTAATAACCAGAGAAGAGCGAGCTGTGGAATGAGGACAGTGGGCGGAGATTCGAGCAAAATTTTGTCGGCGAATTTCTTTTTCAAAGGGTTGAGAATAAAGGAAGTGCTGGGAGTGAGAGAGGGGTTAGAAGTGCTCTTATAGCCTGCAGTTCTTCATTCTCCTTTATTCTGAAAGGGGGACCGAAGTGCCCAGATGTGGGGATTGAAATGTGTATGTGCATTCATGGAAGCCCACACACACACACACACACAGACACACACATGTCTGATGAATTGGATGAGACAGGGTGTAATATAGCCTACATTTAGTGTAAAAAATAAGGATGACTCTGAGCTTGTGTTCTGATCTTAACATCACGGTGAATTATTTCTGCACAGTAAATGATTGTTTGTGTGCATGACTGAATGAAAAAACTGAATGTTATTTGGACAGCAGTGTAAAGACGTGTGTTTGGCTCAGAGGCTCAAAGGCTGTACAGTAAGTTATAATCTGCTTTGTTATACAGTATGTGTTGTGTCTTTTGTACAGTGTAGACGTGTCTTCTTGAGAGTGAATACAACAGTATATACAGAACAGTCGTCTACGTCTACACTCTTCGTGCCTAATCTGAGACGTCAAAACCTTTTCGCGTTCCTTATAAGCGGCTCGTTTTATGTGGATCAAGTTTCAACAAAGTGCTTGAACTTCTTTCTTTTATTAATTCTTTTATTAATAGGAGATGACAGAGCTTCGAAAAAAATGACGTTATAATAAACGTTGACACTCGTATTGTGTGAGTGTGTGTGTGTGTGTGTTCATTTGAGGGAGGACTAATCACCCCCCCCCCCCCCAAATCGAGTTTATACCCTTGCCCAACTCTTTTCATCCTGTCATGTTGTGTTTAACGCATTACAGCTGTTTACTGCGAGGAATGCAGCATTTCTTTTTAAACTAAAGATATTGAGTTAACAAGTCACCTCCGGTTTGTCAACACGGACAATTTGCTGCTTCAGCTTGAATCCCCCCCCCCCAATTTACTCAGCAACCTTCACACACTTTAAATGAGAATTTCACAGTAATTAACCTTGAAGGGGTTTGCTTTGAGCACAAGCGAGCATTGAAATCCCATAAAGATTAACATGGTGATGTACCTCGATGTAACCAGTGCATCAATATGACAAGAGTTTAAGAGGTTAGGATGTGAAATAATGGGTTTCGGCAAAGTCAAGCAAACAAATCAAGCAAACAAAGAGGTTTGTCGTGATCTCCAGAAATATGACAAGAAGAGTAGAGAATTCCTATACTGTGCAACCAAGGGGATGAAAAGCTGTAGAAAGAATATAAAAAAGAGGTTAAAAAAATAAACAGAATGGCTGTAGGGATATTAGATAATATTTACCTGTACTGTATATGACGTTCCAAAAGTGGGTAGGGGTGCACAAACTTTTGAATTGAACTCAGTTTGAGATTACTTTTGTATACTGGATGGGGGAATTGCTGTGAAACCCATGCAGGATGTTTTGTTGCAGTAAATATCCCTGTGATTTTTTTTGTTAAGGGTGCACTCACTATTGCACTCTGTCTATACTGTAAGTCTATAAGTTACGTGTAAGAAATGACACACATGTGGACGTGATGTTAGAGGGAAAATAAAAATAATAATAATAAACGGCAGAGAGCTGTGACGTGCTGCAGAAAACAAATATTCAATTCAATTCAGTTTTATTTGTATAACGCTTTTAACAATTGACATTGTCTCAAAGCAGCTTTACACAATCAAAAGAATTATTGAAGTTTGTATGGAATGTGAATGTTGTATGGAATCAAAAATGGTCAGATAGTTCCTGGTGAGCAAGCCCGAGGGCGACAGTGACAAGGAAAAACTCCCTGAGATGGTAATAGGAAGAAACCTTGAGAGGAACCAGACTCAACAGGGAACCCATCCTCATCTGGGTGAAACAGATAGCAGGAAATGATCTGCATTTATACAGTGTTAGGTTCAGCTATAATAGTTGATGTTAATCGATGTTAAAATGGAGTCCAGTAGTTATTGGAGACTCAGATAGACTTGTAGAAAGTTCCAGTCCTGAACTATCGAATTGTCAAGTCCTCAGAGAAACAGCTGCCAACACCAGTCGAGGCCAGAACCATCTTCTAAGTATAGAGAATCATCCCCAGACACCAGACGCATCCTAAAGAGACACACGGGGCATCCATGCGACGAGACCTCCAACCAGAAACGGGGCACCAGGATGGATCAGACAGGTCCGGAGGGCAGAGGGAGTCTGGATCACTGGCAGCTCAGGAACCACATGTGTAGCTCGACAGAGAGAGAGAGAGAAAGAGTCTATCTATCTATCTATCTATCTATCTATCTATCCATCCATCCATCCATCCATCCATCCATCCATCCATCCATCCATCCATCACAATGTAAGGGTCATCAGAGAAGAAAAACTTTATAGATGTGATACCCTGCTCATTGAGTACTTTCAGGTCATCAGCTGACTTCATTTTATTGCCGCATACTTGAAGAAGCAACCCCCAGATCATAACACTGCCTCCAGAGGCTTGTACAGTGGCCACAATGCATGATGGGTGCATCACTTCATTTGCTTCCCTTCTCACCCTGACACACCCATCGCTTTGGAATAGTCTGGACCCATCAGACCACATGACCTCTTTCCCTCTGCCCCAATAATTATGCTCCATAGCAAACTGAAGGGTTTTTTTTTTTTTGCTTAATGAGGTTTTCCTATCTCCCCACAGCTGTTGAGTTCCAATCCTGTGATATCTCATCAAATTGTGTGCAGATGGAAATGCTGTTACTGTCACTATTGCATATACAGTAGCTGTGATTTCTACTGTCAGTTTTTTACCATGCATCTTTACAGGTTTAAATAATTTATTGGACAGTTCCTAATTCCAGTAATTTTGTGAAATGCAGCCTGATACAGGCCAATAATTTGACTCTTTTGAAATTGCAGTGTATGTATGTATATATGTATGTATGTATGTATGTATGTATCTATCTATCTATCTATCTATCTATCTATCTATCTATCTATCTATCTATCTATCTATCTATCACCTCTCAATTCTAAATGGCCCAAATTTGCCAGGTCTCTGTGAATTAGCATGTAGTAGAATCATTCCCATATTACATAACTGTGATATCCATTCATCCCTCGAGGAACCACTGTAGTCCAACTAGGGGCCGTGGAGGCCAATGGTGATCATTGTATTTATTCCCTTTTTTTTTTTTAAACAAACAGACACTATGGCCAACCTGGGAATGCCAATTAGCCAAATCTGCTAATATATAGTGAATACACTAAGGCTCATATATATCTATACTCAGCAAAAAAAGAAACGGCTTCTGACTTTCAACTGTTTTTACTTTCAGTAAACTTAATGTGTAAATATTTGTATGAACACTAAAAGAGTCGACACCATAAGACATAAAGTAAAAATGTTTCCCAATGTGTCCCTGAATGAAGGGAGGCTCCAAATCAGTCAGTACCAGTCAGTATCTGGTGGCCACCAGCTGCTTGAAGTACTGCAGTGCATCTCCTCCTCATGGACTGGACCAGATTTGTCAGTTCTTGCTGTGAGATGGAGGGATTGTGTGTTCCTGGTGTGACTCGGGCAGTTGTTGTGGCCATCCTGTACCTGTCACGCAGGTGTGATATTCGGATGTACCCATCCTGTGCAGGTGGTGTTACACGTGGTCTTCCACTGCGAGGATGATCAGTTGTCCTCCCTGTCTCCCTGTAGCGCCGTCTTAGGCGTCTCACAGTGCGGACGTGGCGATTTATTGCCCTATAGCCACATCAGCAGTCCTCATGCCTCCCTGCAGCATGCCTAATGCACGTTCACGCAGATGAGCAGCGACCCTGGGCATCTTTCTTTGGGTGTTTTTCACAGTCGGTAGACGAGTCTCTTTAGTGTCCTGCGTTTTTACAACTGTGACCTTAAATGCCTACTTTCTGTAAGCTGTTAAGGTCTTAACCACCATTCCACAGGTGCATGTTAATTAATTGATTATGGTTAATTGAACATGCATGGAAAACATTGTTTAAACCCTTTACAATGAAGATCTGTAAAATTATTTGGATTTTTACAACATTATTGTTGAAATACAGTCCTGAAAAAGGGGCGTTTCTTTTTTTGCTGAGTGTGTAATATATATATATTTTTTTTTTAAACCCTAGAATTTTGAATCATTTGCAATTTTTTTTAACGTTTTTTTTAGTGATTTATTTTTTGCATTCAAGAACAATACTGGGGATTTCAAAACTACGCAATAAAACATACAGAATTAGAGAATTATGTAACAACAACAGCAACAGAAAGCAACAAAATCAGTTGTTATTTTAAGACACGATGGTCAGCCTTTCTGGAACAGTTCTTGCAAGAACAGTAGTGTGTCAAGTGCATTTGCAAAACCCATCAAGCACCAGGATGAAACTGTCTCTCATGAAGACCTTACCAGGAAAGCAAGACCAAGACCTACCTCTGCTGCAGAGGAGAAGTTCATGTAGAGTCACCAGCCTCAGAAATCACCAATTAACCACCAGATTAGAGCCGTCGTGAAGCTTTACAGTGCATCAGTAGCTGAAACATTGCTACTTCTGATATATAACATGACATACTGCGTTATTTGTATCATATAAACCTGTAAGTTTATCTAAATACAAAACTGCTAGACCATGAGTCATCCTTTTAAAAAAAGCATCCCACACCTAAACGATCTGAACGATATCAATAATTCAGTAGATTTGTGGTACAAAGAAATGAAATACTAAAAGATGGGAGCCAACAGTTAAGGAACAAAATGAATGAAAGAAATCCTTATTTACCATAAAGTTCAGAGAGAGAAAAAAAGGCATAAGGAAAAAATAACACTGTGTTTTTGAGATACGGCGAGAACGACGGATATAGCGAGATGGACAAAGTGATGGTTGGTAATGAGACGAGGTGGACGGCAGACGTGAGGAAATTGCTCTTTCTTTCTTTCTTGCGATGTGTTTTGATGTCACGTCTCGTCTCAATCCGACAGCTCGGCCGAGAAAGAGCACCGAGGGAAATGTGGTCAGGCAGATGAAAATGATTTATCTGGAGTGTAAAGATCCTAATTATTCAACGTTTTTGCTAATAATCGCAGATTTCGTCAGTATAAATAAAACGCGGCGCGGCCTCCTGGATTAGCAGATTTGCCAGTACTGTATGTTGCATGTCGGTGAACATTGAACAGGTTGTGTAGTGTGACTCATGCTGATTCCCTACCGCTCAGCAGCGGGAAACCGGCTGGTCAGGACTGTCAGGGATCGTTTCTGTCGGGCTGCTCGATGATTCTCCACAAGTGTGTGGATTTGAATATGGAGCAGGGCTTGTAGTGAATGAACTGATCCCATGAAAGTCTCTTTCTCTGTCAGAGAAACAGGCGTAATTGAACACTGCTTATAATTACCGCTCGCAAATGCATACACATGCTGGGAGAGAGGAAATCGTCTACTGTACATCGTCATGTCGTAATTCTCATCCTGTGCGGCGTCTTATATATATGACAGCAGAGCGCTGTAGAACGCCGTGCATGTCGCATATCATTAGATTTAATTTCTGAGTGAAACAAGGAAAAAGAAAAGTGATTAATATTTGATAACCTCTTAAGATGTCATGTGGGTTTATTAATCAGTACGATAAAGAGTAAAACATAAAGAAGTGCATTGTACCCATTAACAAACAGCACCTCAGATTAGAGCCGTTATGAAGCTTTACATTGCTACTTAAGATCTGTATATATAGATTCTGTAATGCAGTAATTCAACCAATTATTTGTTTACTTACTCGCTCACTCATCTTCTATACCGCTTTATCTTGTATTCAGGGTTGCGGGGGGCCTGGAGCCTATCCCAGGAGGGTTACATCCTGAACAGGGTGCCAATCCTTCACACACACACATATTCACACACTATAGGCAATTTGGGAACACCAATTAGCCTAATCGTCATGTCTTTGGACTGTGGGAGGAAACTGGAAAACCCGGAGGAAACCCACCAAGCACGTGGAGAAGATGCAAACTCAATCCACACAGAGACGGGAATCGAGCCTGGCCGGGAATCGAACCCAGACCCTGGAGGTGCAAGGCGACAGTGCTAACCACTACTACACCGCCTGTCAATTATTTATTTATTTTTATTCATGATGTCATGGTTCCATCCTGGACCTTGATTGTTTTTCCATCACAGGACGTCCTGCAGTGTTTTATTCCTCTTATACCATTACAATGTGCCAAAACAATATTTTCTCTCAACGCTGCAATGTATGTTTTTATCTATATATAGTCGCACTTACTGTAAATACTAGGTATCACTTCAACAGTCGTTCGCTCACTAGCTATTTTGTTCCTTTTTCTTAAGGCTCTAAGAAGATATTGGTGAAAAACAAAACCAAGAAAGTTTAGCAGAAAATTGCTGATTATTACAAAGTGCTGAAAGTGGAGACTCCTTTATAAAAATAAAGGAATTTGTTCGTATGAATTATGAAATCATGCTGAGGTTAATATAATAATCTTCCAATCTATCTATTAGATAAGAAAATGGACTCATGGACAAAAGAATGAATTAATATCTAATTCATACTTGTAGCTGTACTTAATTATGGATAACACACATCTTCTTATTTTATGCGCCTGCATGAAATCTGCCATGTGATTAGTCCAGCTGACATGGTATGTCTCGGTATCACAAGTAAGGAAGACATTCTGATTGTGCATTTTGACTTGACACTATTTTGCCACGAAATACTACAATGCTAGCAAAAAGACGCCTATTGGAATGTGTGTGAATTTTCATGACAGAGTTCGCGGAGACATCGAATCCGACCCCTGTATAGAAAGCATTCACACAGACAGCTGGCAAAAATCAACCCGTGCTCCAAAATCAAATGATACTGTAGCATCCATCCTTCCTTCCTTCCTTCCTTCGTTCCCTCCTTCCTTAATTCCTGCACACTCTCTCGTTTTTCTCATGTCATCTTCCGCCTCTCAGTCATTCGCTCCGACTGAGTGACAGATGGAAAAGACGAGGACATTACGCAGCCTTTGTTCCAAAAACAAAAGCCAACACAGAGGAGGCAAAAAAGAAAAGCGCGACAATTGGCGAGCACAGAAAGGCAAGAAGAGCGAAGGGAGCGAGATAGAGGGAGGCAGGTGGGAGGATGCATGGAGGAGATAAGAAAGAGAAAGATTCAGAAAGAACAGAGTAAGAGCGATACATTTTGTTTTTCCAAGGTGACAATTTTGACCCTAGAGGACAGGATCAATGCTGGATTATAAAACACAAATTATCCTGAATGCTCAGCTTTCTCTCCCTCTCTCTCTCTCTATCTTGAAATTATTATTATTATATTATTATGTTATTATATATTATTATAGTCTATTTTTAGCTTGTGCTGTTTGCCTACATTTGATAAATCCCATTGCACTGGAAATGCCAATATACTAAACACATTCTTCAAATTTCTGCAACATGCATCTTAAACCTCAACACACTTTTATGTGCCAACACACACACTAACAAACTACAGATGATTTCCAAACCTATTGTGAAGTCCATAAAAAGGTCAGTGTAAAAAGCTCAAAGCTCCTTTTGAGCAAAAATACAAAATTCTCACCTTTAACGCAGTCGTTTGTGGACTCCTTCCCCAGCTCTTCCCATTATACCTTTCATCACATGGAAGTACATTCGGAGATTGATGTATGGCTGCAGAATTACTGTATTTAGTTCGCTGAAAGCGGGTGTTCATAATAAAGTGGCTTTCACATTGTTCACAGAAAAAAAAAAGCCATTATCATCGAAGGGATGTGCCGCAAACGATTTTCACGGTATTGAGCGCAGCAGTGCAAAAGAGACAGAGAGTTCTCATTCAGGGTCAACAGAAAGTCAAGTCTTCTTTTTTTTTTTGATCTACGGTAATGCATTTCTAGGTAATTTCTAATAGGAGCAGAACCAGAGCAGAGCACTAAAGCAAAATAACACACTTCATCCTGTTTATAGTTTAATATTTTACACATTTTAAACTTTTAACAGGGATAAATAAGGCAAAATGTATTTTGAGTCTTTTTTTTTAAAAACATTCCTTGTTTTTAAAAAAAAATTTTTTTATTGCTTATTGGCGCAAACAAGCCAATAAGATTTCCCCCCTAAAGTGAGGTCATATAAGTAGATACCCTTGGCTTGTTGCTTAGCTCCGCCCATCTTTGCTCGGGATTCTGAGATTTGTGACAAAACATGTGACCTTTAAGCATCTAAACTCATAATCAGTGCTGTCTGTTAGAGGTATTGAAGTCTGCTTTATTGCATGGAATCTCTTGATAGCTTCCTCTGACTTTTGTTATTTTCAGGATTTCATTTCTTAAATGATATTAAAACAGGAAGTATTATGAGTATTTGGGTTTTATTTATTTTAATTTTTTTACCCCAGTTTTGCTTTAGCGTCCTGTTTATATTTGCCTGGGCATGCATGAAGGTCATTCAGGTCAAACCAGGACTTTTGTGACTTTTTGTGCAGAACAACAGAACACAGTTATGAGAGTAAAAACTCCCTTTATTTCTCTATATAATCCCTTCCTACACTAATGCACTTATCTCAGTGTTTCACTAGTGCTTGGATGCCATCAAAGTAGAATGTTGTCTGATTCACGTCTGAAACGCTGGCCTCCCAGGAATTCCATAAAGGGCCCAAACATGTGTAGTGAGGTCAGGACTATACAAAGGACGTGGCAATAACTCCTAGTCGAGTTCCTGTAATGTCCACAGACAGATGCGACTCTGTTGTTGCAAGTTGGAAACAAGTTATCCGTCGATTTTCACTTGCTGAAAGTTCACAGGAGCGACTGTAGTTGGCTCTGAGCCACCTCGGCTGGGATTTGCATGGTCCAGATGTTGACCAACGGCTACAGTAAGAGTCTCATTACCGTACTGTGCATGAAGTCTTTTGTAAATGTCAAAGGGTTTTACGCCTTCATTAACCAGAAACTTCATCCCAAGTTCCGGTTTGACTTGAACGCCCCCCTGTATTTGGGGTAACACTAGTCAAAATGTTAGTGTAGACTAGGCATTATCACCATTACTTAAATATCCAAATATCTGCATTAAGGGTTGTACGTTTTTTATGTTTTTCCCCCTAAAATTCTGACATTTTTATAATCAGGCAATAATCTTTACTCATTTGCGCTAGAGATTATTTCGCTCTTAGCTACTCAGCTTTAAGATTTTGTGCTGCCCCTTCACAGATTCGCCTTATCAGCGAGAGGGATGATGTTATCACGTAAAGCATTGCGGGTTTGCACAAAGTGGACAATAATAGTGGCAAAAAATTAAATAATAAATTGTTGAATCGACTTGATGGATAAAAAGTGATAAACGCTTATTAATCTTCATTCAAACCCCCGAACTTGGACAATTCATCAGCGAACTACAGATGCCGTTTACAGGAGTGAAGAATGTACTGTACTGTACGTCAGGATCCTTTGAGGAGTCTCGGGAGTTCAAAGAGTTCATGAAATTCTTTTACACCAACACCGAGGCCCTGTCGTCACGCCGCCTCGAGCTTCTCTGCTCCGGCACGCAAACCACGTTGCTCAAACCAATTACTTTAAGCCTGTCAAGAGTCAAACCCTTCTCTGATCATTCATTCTTGGTTCTCCTAACCTGCACTTCCCTTGCCGAAAGTAGAAGACAAGAACAGCAGGGTTTCATCCTTTTGCACTTCACGTTACAGGGTCCATAAAGCCTCGTTTCACATCACCTTGCTGTTAACAGTTGATGCACTACATCCTGGCCGAACTGACACGCCGGTAAAGATTCTCTTGGGAAAAGATGGTTTTTCCAACAACAAAACCAAGTCTAAAATCAAGATCCTAAAGTATAATCAACATTGACAAGGATGTAAACAACAATTGATGCTTCTTTGTTTTTACAGACGTTATTGGTTTCCTCGCACAGGTATGATCTGAATCCAGTAAAAGCAATGGTCACAAGACCAACTGATGATCAAGGTTCATTAGCACAGCATGGTTGAAGCAGATTGTTTTTAAATGATGGCAGCAACATTATTAACAGTTGGAAGTCTTATCCTGTCTGAACGGTACTCTAAGTCCTATTCAGACAGGATTAGATTTCCGCTCATGGCATATAAAGGAATTACGTCCCATCTGAATCCATCATGTTGGTCATTTTAATGGTCAGTCAGACAAGACTGGACTTCTACAAAGCATGAAGGCCAGATAATACATTTTCTTCAGTGTAAAAACAATGCAGGAAACGCTTTGTCTTTTTTATTCTAGTTTTTAATCTAATTAACACCAATTGGCATGTAAGGAGTCATTCATTCATTCATCTTCTATACCGCTTTATCCTGTATTTAGGGTCACGAGGACCTGGAACCTATCCCAGGAGACTCAGGGCACGAGGCAGGGTACACCCTGGACAGCGTGCCAATCCATCGCAGAGCACACACACACACACACTCATTCACACACTATGGTCAATTTGGGAACGCCAATTAGCCTAATCTGCATATCTTTGGACTGTGGGAGGAAACCGGAGTACCCGGAGGAAACCCACCAAGCACGGGGAGAACATGCAAACTCCATGCACACAGAGACGGGAATCGAACCCGGACCCTGGAGGTGCAAGGCGACAGTGCTAACCACTACACCACCCATGTAAGGAGTATTCAATTTAATTTTATTAGTATAGTGCTTTTAAAAATGGTCATTGTCGCAAAGCAGCTCTACAGATTCAAAAGAAAAGTTTGAAAATGTGTCTAGAATGTGAGAAAATACGTATGATCGAAAATGATTAGATAGTCCCTGATGAGCGAGCCGAAGGCGACGGTGGTGAGGGAAAATTCCCTGAGATGGCAATAGAAAGAAACCTTGAGAGGAACCAGACTCAACATGGAACCCATGTAAGAAATTATTTCTTCCCAGTGCAATAAAAGTTCTGAACAGTTAAAAAAATAGACATTCCCATGCACTTTCTAACTGTGATTTTATAGTCCTGATTTGTGTTTGTATTGTGTGTAAATTATGCAGCCTTGTCAAAGACGAATTTCTGTCCCCATTGGGACTGTTAATAAAGTTAATTTTATCTTAACAGATTGCAAGGATTGTTTCGCAGTCATACCGTGTACTATGCAGCTGGAAGTTTAATATACAAACCGGATTCCAAAAAAGTTGGGACACTAAACAAATTGTGAATAAAAACTGAATGCAATGATGTGGAGATGGCAAATGTCAATATTTTATTCAGAATAGAGCATAGATGACAGATCAAAAGTTTAATCCGAGAAAATGTATCATTTTAAAGGAAAAATATGTTGATTCCAAATTTCATGGTGTCAACAAATCCCAAAAAAGTTGGGACAAGTAGCAATAAGAGGCTGGAAAAAGTAAATTTGAGCATAACGAAGAGCTGGAAGGCCAATTAACAGTAATTAGGTTAATTGGCAACATGATTGGGTATAAAAAGAGCTTCTCAGAGTGGCAGAGTCTCTCAGAAGCCAAGATGGGTAGAGGATCACCAATTGCCACAATGTTGTGCAGAAAGATAGTGGAGCAATATCAGAAAGGTGTTACCCAGCGAAAAATTGCAAAGACTTTGCAGTTATCATCATCAACTGTGCATAATATCATCCGAAGATTCAGAGAATCTGGAACAATCTCTGTGCGTAAGGGTCAAGGGCGTAAAACCATACTGGATGCCCGTGATCTCCGGGCCCTTAAACGACACTGCACCACAAACAGGAATGCTACTGTAAAGGAAATCACAGAATGGGCTCAGGAATACTTCCAGAAACCATCGTCAGTGAACACAATCCACCGTGCCATCCGCCGTCGCCAGCTGAAACTCTACAGTGCAAAGAAGAAGCCATTTCTAAGCAAGATCCACAAGCACAGGCGTTTTCATTGGGCCAGGGATCATTTAAAATGGAGTGTGGCAAAATGGAAGACTGTTCTGTGGTCAGACGAGTCACGATTCGAAGTTCTTGTTGGAAATGTGGGACGCCATGTCATCCGGACCAAAGAGGACAAGGACAACCCAAGTTGTTATCAACGCTCAGTTCAGAAGCCTGCATCTCTGATGGTATGGGGTTGCATGAGTGCATGTGGCATGGGCAGCTTGCATGTCTGGAAAGGCACCATCAATGCAGAAAAATATATTCAGCTTCTAGAACATATGCTCCCATCCAGACGTCATCTCTTTCAGGGAAGACCCTGCATTTTTCAACAAGATAATGCCAGACCACATTCTGCATCAATCACAACATCATGGCTGCGTAGGAGAAGGATCCGGGTACTGAAATGGCCAGTCTGCAGTCCAGATCTTTCCCCTATAGAGAACATTTGGCGCATCATAAAGAGGAAGGTGCGATAAAGAATGGGAGAAGAATGGGAGAGCATTCCTATTTCTAAACTTGAGAAACTGGTCTCCTCGGTCCCCAGACGTCTGTTGAGTGTTGTAAGAAGAAGGGGAGATGCCACACAGTGGTGAAAATGGCCTTGTCCCAACTTTTTTGGGATTTGTTGACACCATGACATTTTGATTCACCATATTTTTCCCTTAAAATGATACATTTTCTCAGTTTAAACTTTTGTTCCGTGATTTATGTTCGATTCTGAATAAAATATTGACATTTGCCATCTCCACATCATTGCATTCAGTTTTTGTTCACAATTTGTTTAGTGTCCCAACTTTTTTGGAATCCGGTTTGTACTCCACAAAAAAAGAAACGCCCCTTTTTCAGTGTATTTCAACAATAATGTTGTACAGATCTTCATTGTAAAGGGTTTAAACAATGTTTTCCATGCATGTTCAATTAACCATAATCAATTAATTAACATGCACCTGTGGAATGGTCGTTAAGACCTTAACGGCTTACAGAAAGTAGGCATTTAAGGTCACAGTTCTAAAAACGCAGGACACTAAAGAGACTCATCTACCGACTGTGAAAAACACCCAAAGAAAGATGCCCAGGATCCCTGCTCATCTGCGTGAACGTGCATTAGGCATGCTGCAGGGAGGCATGAGGACTGCTGATGTGGCTATAGGGCAATAAATCGCCATGTCCGCACTGTGAGACGCCTAAGACGGCGCTACAGGGAGACAGGAAGGACAGCTGATCATCCTCGCAGTGGAAGACCACGTGTAACAACACCTGCACAGGATGGGTACATCCGAATATCACACCTGCGTGACAGGTACAGGATGGCCACAACAACTGCCCGAGTCACACCAGGAACACACAATCCCTCCATCTCACAGCAAGAACTGACAAATCTGGTCCAGTCCATGAGGAGGAGATGCACTGCAGTACTTCAAGCAGCTGGTGGCCACCAGATACTGACTGGTACTGACTGATTTTGAGCCTCCCTTCATTCAGGGACACATTGGGAAACATTTTTACTTTACTGTATGTCTTATGGTGTCGACTCTTTTAGTGTTGATACAAATATTTACACATTAAGTTTACTGAAAGTCAGAGGACGTATCTTTTTTGGCTGAGTATAACATTGGTGTTATATTGTATTGGTGTTCCCATGTCACATGGGACCCCTCGGTTCAGTGCCTGGCACCAATGCACCAAATTCACTAATGGGAATTGCATAAATCAGTGCCCTCTTAGTGCTCAGGATTGGGACTAAAACGCTTGGTGGCCATAAAAACAACTTCTTATTGAGACTAATCAGAATTAAATTGTTAGGGAGCATAAATATTGGACTTTGTGGCAATGGAAAAGCTCATGTGATCTAAAAAGTCCAGATTGACCCTATTCCAGAGCGATGGTTGCATCAGGGTAAGAAGGGAAGCGCAGGAAGTGATGCAACCATCATGCATAATGCCCATCGTACAGGTCTCTAGAGGCAGTGTTATGATCTGGAGTTGCTTCAGTTGGTATAGTAAGCTATAGGTTCAGCAATCTTATGTGGCAATAAAATGAAATCAGCTGACGACCTGAATGTACTGAATGACCAGGACATCACATCTATGGAGTTTTTCTTTCTTGTGGAGGCAGGGATATTCCAGGACTTCATTGATTATGAAGATTACTTAGAAAGCTTTTTGGAAGCTGAATCATGACAACTGGGCTTCTTTTTTTGTTAGGTAGATACATTTTACAGTGAGTGGGTGAATACTGTACTGTACTGTATGTGTGTGTGCCCTGCGATGGATTGGCACCCTGTCCAGGGTGTATCATGCCTCGTGCCCTAAGCCTCAGGGGATAGGCTCCAGGTCCCCACGACCCTGAATACAGGATAAAGCGGTATAGAAGGTGAGTGAGTGAGTGAGTGAGATGCATTTTACTATTCATCCAAGTAGCTTCTTTCAAGTAGTCTGAGAAAAGTTGGTTAGTTCCTCATGTTTGAGCTCTCCAAGGTTAAAGAATCCTCCCTTGTCTGAAAAGGCTCGTTATGTTAATAATGGAGAAGTTGAGAGTGTGAGGGAGAGTCGTTAGAGAGTAGGGGCAGAGAGAGTTGTTAAGAAGAAACAGCAGTAGAGAGAGAGAGAGAGAGAGAGATTAGGGAAAGTCGTTAAGGTGTAACGACCAGAGAGAATAGGGGGAGCCTTAAGTGTGGCTTTATTGGTGGACCTTCGAAGAAGTCTTGATCTTCCTGGGGATGAATGAAAGGGGGGCATGAAAAATAGGGGACAGGTTGTGCCTAAGACCTAAACCTCTGTTGAGAAAAGGATTTTCCACTTGCACATAAATGGCTTCTTTTACCCCTCCCTCGAACCATCTATTCTGTCTATCTGAAATACATATTCAAATACA
Source organism: Channallabes apus (assembly GCA_030522415.1). NCBI lineage: Eukaryota > Metazoa > Chordata > Actinopteri > Siluriformes > Clariidae > Channallabes > Channallabes apus. The sequence continues at coordinate 29,340,959 of CM060121.1, forward strand.
TGTCCTTTATCCTTCAGGTGCAGGTATCCTGTTGATCCAGGTGCAATGTAGAGCTCTGAAGATGCTTCACTGCATTGGACCATATATTGCTCTTCTTAGGTTTTGGTGTCCAGTCTTTGTCTTAGTCTGAAATGAACTGGTAACAGGTAATTCCTAGCAAACGTCATTGTGGGAAATGTAAAAAATGTCAAGTAAGAAACTAGTAGAGCGCTAATCACAGAGGTTTAATCCCAAAACACAACGTTGTTACTATTTTTTAAATCTCAACACCCCTGAAGATCATGTGTAGATTTTAAAGAGGTACAGCCATGCAGAGTTTATATTCTAATCTTCATCTACATCATGTCAGAGGCACTTGAGCTGATACAAAATTCTGCAAGGTTGTAAATCTCCAGTCAAGGGGTTGAGCGTGACACCAGAGCTCTAAACGTGTTTAGGACCCCTGGCTATAAACCTGCAAATCATAACCCTGCGTAAAATCATTCCTCTTCTCCTTATTGGAAAAAAAACGAAAAACAAATACAACGGCGGCTCTCAGCGCTCATCCAGGAAAATGCATGATTGCAAATTTCACCTTTTCTCTGGTGTAACATAACAGGCTCAGGCCATAACCGGGTCTGTAATTAGTTTTTATCTGGAATCGAGTGTGTTAGTGTGGGAAAGATAGTAAAATCTAGAGTTGCACTTAGTATAAAGTTTCACACCTCTGCACATGTCATAAACCCTGAACCTTAATATTTGCGGCAGAGAATTAAACACATCTACTACTAATAGACCCCATAAACTCTATAAGAACAGGACAAACCCCCCCGTGACGTCAGCCACAGGTTTCCTAAAGAGGGGTTTTCAAGCTCAACTGTGGGGTCTCTTATAGGGGAGTGCTCTAATAAGAGGTGGGAATTGGATATAACTAAATTAGTGAGGAAAAAATCTGGGAAAAATTTAATAATTAGAAAGAAAACAAAGAAACAAGCATTTAATGGAAGTTTTGATTTTCATTTGCTGATTTTCATGCTACTTTTCACGCTTTTCAAGACTTGGAGTTAGTTGTAGTAGAACTAACAGGATAATGTCACATTTCTTTTGTATCCTGAAGCAAAGTGGTTGTGAATTTACTAGTGAGAACAAATTTGCATGCTAGAACATGATTGGCTCTTATATTTTATGATGTAATAACTCTTGCTTGTATTACGTTCAAATTTATACAAGTAAGTAGTGTAGTTTTATTTAGTTTTTAACAAAATATTTTCTAATGGATATAAACCTTAATTTTCATACTGTTCCTGAAATTCTTTGTATTATTATTATTATTATTATTACATTTTGAGTGTTTAGTAGGCGGCACAGTGGCTTAGTGGTTAACACTTGCACCTCTAGGTCTGGTTCGATTCCCGGCCATGCTTGATTTCCACCTCTGTGTGCATGGAGTTTGCATGTCCTCCACATGCTTGATGGGTTTCCTCTGGGTTTTCCAGTTTCCTCCCACAGTCTAAAGACGTGCAGATTAGGCTAACTGGTTTTCTCAAATTGCCTGTAGTGTGTGTGTGTGTGTGTGTGTGTGTGTGTGTGTGTGTGTGTGTGTGTGTGTGCCCTGCGATGATGCTAACTTCTGCATTTGTGATGCTTTAACATGGAGTGACATTTTGGAAAGTGTGCATAAATGCATAAATGAAAACGTAACCAAACCCAGCAACCAATCACCATGTCTTGCCTGCGTTGTGTTTTTTTTTCTTCCCATCTTGCATATCCCCGCTGTCTTGAGTGTAACAGCACTCAAGGAAAAAACTAACCCAAGCCATAACAGGCCCACCAGGAAGTCTGATTCATACATTTGCATAATTCAGCTCTAACTCATCTACATTTGATTAGCTCAACTCTGGAGGCTGAGAGAAATGCCGAGCCTGCCAAATCAGCCAAGCAGGAATTATTCATATTGTATTTTTTGGTATTATTTTTGTAAACGGCAGAGATAATACTGGGATCCTGGTTAGGAAATGTCAGCAGCAAAAGTCAGGATCATAATTGGTCTTTTTGTCTTGATTCTGACCAAAAGTGTTATTTATGGTCTAGCTTTATGCTGGATGGTTAATGAAAGACGTAACTTGTGAGGTGACGTTACAGTAAATATACAGTGCACGTGATATATTATTTGGGTTTTAACATTATTTGTATAGGACATTCTGTGCATCTAAATTACGAAAAATATACACTTTTTATTAAATTCATAGCTTTGACATTGAAGGCCATAAGACAGAACATAAGATGAATGCGTACAGTATGTACATGCTATGAAGGTCTTATGTATGCACCATTTAGATAAAAGATGATTATTCAAAAGTGTACTTTATACATATCATAAGCAGTACATACAGTAAGCTGTTGGAGCACTTTAGCTTACTGTATGACTGTAGACATTTTCTTGAATCAGAACTCTTTATTAAAAGGAAACTTTGACACGTTCATAATCATTGCACCTGTTTTACTTTGGAGATGTTCGAGTCAAACCAGAACTTTGACAGAAAATTGTTAAGAGAGTTAAAAACTTTTTCTATATAATCCTCTGCTACACTAACGCACTCATCCCAGTGTTTCAGTAGTGCTTGGACACCATCAAGGTAGTACGCTTTCTCAGTACGTCAAAGCCATGCTCGGACTGGCTGCTTCATGTCTGGAACCCTGGCCTCCCAGGAACTCCTTTAATGGCCCCAACATGTGGAAATAGCTTATAGTGAGGTCAGGACTGCACGGGGGACGTGGTAATTACTCCCAGCCGAGTTCCAGTAGTGTGCAAGTGGTGTTGGTAAATGATTTTGTGCACTGTTCCTTCGTCTGAAAGTTAATGACAAGTTATCCGTCGATTTTCACACGTAGAATGTTCACGGACGCGACAGTAGTGGGCTCCGAGCCACCTCAGCCGGGATCATCGTTCATGGACGTATAGTCTTCTTTAAAATGTTTCACAATTCAAATGTTTTACTGCGGCTAAGAGTCTAATCACCGTTCTGCGCTTGAAGTCTTCTGTAAATGTCCATCAGTTTTAACCGGAAATTTCATCACATGTTCCGGTTTGATTTAAACAGTACTTGTAGCTGCTGAAGCATTCATTAGAATATTAGAATATATATGACTCAGGCTGTGCAATGTTAAAGTTTTAGTGAAAATTATGTTAAGGTAGTTATAACCGTAAATGCTACATTTTTACTATAGGCACTTAATGGACTGATTAAGCATGTTTACAGCTCTGGGGATAAAACTGTCTCGGAGTCTAACTAAACATTAGCTACAGCTTGAGAATTACAGCATCCACATTTATCAATTTTGCAGTTTAATTTTATCATTTTGAATCGTGGGTCTCTTGCATGCCAAACAGTAAAAAAAAAAAAAAAAAAACAGTCAGCCATCATGACCGTAATGTTTCACTGATGCCTGTGTAACCTCATGTGCTGTTACAGCTTAGCAAGATAAACCTTTCATCACCAGCGTACCATATCACTGGTGCTTTGCTCAGGCTCTGTTCCACCTTTCTTTTTGTAGAATTGTTCCTTTTTTTTTTTTTTTTTTTTAATCCATGACTTGATGGAGAAATAACCAAGCTAGTTTTGTCTGCATTTCTTCAGTTTTATAAGTAATGTAGCACTGGAGTGTTTCTAGATATTGGAAAGATCAGGGCTAAGTCAAGTTCGCCTGGGGCTTGTGTTTTCTTCTTTTTTTTGTAGGAAGTTCAGCATCAGTAATTTGGGGAGGTTGTGTCTACCTTTAATAATAAATTCATTATATTTCTCTCACACGCATGCACGCACACACACGCTCGCTTATACCAAGAAGTACAGGTTATCCACTGCAGTATGAGCATGGCTAACCTCTGAATCTGTCCTTTCTCTTTCCCTGCACTAAATCTTTCTTTCTTTTTATATTTTTAAATCTTCTGTTACTGCTATTTTGGTCCTTTACTGTCAAAGCCTACACACTTTGGCAATACTGATCCTTATTATGCTAATGCCAGCAAAGTTTATTTGAACTAAATTGAACGGAGGGAGCAACAGACCCCCAACCTGATGAGTTAGTCGGTTTCCGACTAGTCGGACTCTTGAGTGCAAGTAAAGTTGTGTACTGTAACCCCGTATGTTTTCATGTTAGGACAATGGGATAATTTCCGTGGGCACTTGAGCCCAAAGTCTGGTTCATTTTGATCCCAATCGTTCTGTGCTCGGGAACCGTACCTGAGCCTGCTTGAAGGGGTTTCCTCGGGCACGGATCGGATAAGATATGGAAGCAAATCGTACCTGAGAACGGAAGTAGATTGCTGTTTAGACATGACATCATCAGTGGCGTCTGTCTCTTCCAAAATCTTCATGTGCGCGTAGCACATACCAATTTCATCCTCTGACCTATGTGGCCATAACTGATAAAGTAGGAAGGCATGCAAGGGTGTTACTCTTGATATTTTGGGGGTTGGGGGGTGAACAATCATTCTTGGGGACGGTACAAATCAATCATGCCTAATGTGAAAACGCTGAAGCAATGGATGATAGGACCATGCCACTAATGAGGCGTCTGACAAGAGACGGGTTCAAACAGGGTGCGCCATGAACATGTTGACCGAACTAAACTGGCTACCATGTACGCATTGGTAAAACGGTTCAATAGACCTAATCCAATTGTAATAAACAGCACCAGTCCATCCTCTTGGTGCAGCAACCACAGTAACCAATTATTTGCACAGTTGTACTCCTGATGGTCAGAGTGCTTAAGATTGTTGATACATTAACGCGAACACGAACACTGCTTAGGTTATTGCTAACACTACTTGTTATCATCTTCTGGCGTATATTTGCATATTGATGACGTGATTACGTCATATTTACATTCTGCGTGTTGTCCCTAATCCTTCCTCACGTGTCCAGTATAAAACTGTTATTAATTACGTTACATATTTTCTGTCAGACAACACAACGGAACTTATTAACCAGCAGTTACATCCTCTGCAATTAAATAACTCCGGAATCCGGATTTATAACTGCGTTAGACAAAATCACTACTGTAGGTAAGTTAAAGACAGCATACTGTATGTGTTGTGATATTATCAGTTACAGTATATTTAAAAGTAAAATGAAAATAGATATAATTTATGCTACAGAATGCTTTCCTTATTCTCTCACACAGTATATGATATTCAGGAATAATTAGGATAATCTGACCCATAGTGGATAAACCAAGGTTTGTCCAAAAGTCGCTAGATTTGTCGCTAGGTCTGTTTGAAAATGTCGCTAGATGATGTAATGCGTAGATTTGCATATTGATGATGCAATTACGTCGTATTTACATTCTGCGTGTTTTTTTTTTAAGTCGTCAAGGGGGTCTGAAAAGTCGCTAAATCTAGTTGTTAAGTTGGCAACACTGCTATCCCAGGAAACTTAGGGCACGACGCAGGGAACACTCTGGACAGGGTGCCAATCCATCGCAGGGCACACATACATACACACACACACTCATTCACACACTACGGGCAATTTTGGGAATGCCAATTAGCCTAACCTGCATATCTCTGGACTGTGGGAGGAAACCAAAGTACCCGGAGGAAACCCAGCAAGCACGGGGAGAACATGCAAAACTATCATCTTCTGGCTAGCTTATTGCTAACACTATTCTCTATCATCTTCTAGCTAGTTTATTGTTAACACTACTCGCTCTCATCTGCTGGCTAGCTTATTGCTAACACTACTCGCTATCATCTGCTGGCTAGCTTATTGTTATCACTACTCGCTCTCATCTGCTGGCTAGCTTATTGATAACACTATTTGTTATCATCTGCTGGCTAGCTTATTGCTAACACTACTCGCTCTCATCTGCTGGCTAGCTTATTGCTAACACTACTCGCTATCATCTGCTGGCTAGCTTATTGATAACACTACTCGCTATCATCTGCTGGCTAGCTTATTGATAACACTACTCGCTATCATCTGCTGGCTAGCTTATTGCTAACACTACTCGCTATCGTCTGCTGGCTAGCTTATTGATAACACTACTCGTTATCATCTGCTGGCTAGCTTATTGATAACACTACTCGCTATCATCTGCTGGCTAGCTTATTGCTAACACTACTCGCTATCATCTGCTGGCTAGGTTATTGCTAACACTACTCGCTATCATCTGCTGGCTAGATTATTGCTAACACTACTCGCTATCATCTGCTGGCTAGATTATTGCTAACACTACTCGCTATCATCTGCTGGCTAGGTTATTGCTAACACTACTTGCGATCATCTGCTGGCTAGGTTATTGCTAACACTACACACTATCATCTGATGACTAGCTTATTGCTAACACTACTCGGTTATCATCTCCTGGCTAGCTTATTGCTAACACTCCTCGGCTATCATCTGCTGGCTAGCTTGTTGCTAACACTACACGCTATCATCTGATGACTAGCTTATTGCTAACACAACTTATTATCATCTGCCGGCTATGTTGTTGCTAACACTACTCGCTATCATGTGATGACTAGCCTATCATAAACACTACTCGTTATCATCTGCTGGGGAGATTATTGCTAATATTAGTTACATTATCCATTTCTGTGCAGCAATTTCAATTAAAAATGGTTAAAGTTAAAAGTTCCATATAACCCAACAGCATCAATAGCCCTGATGTTTTTAAGTGTAAAATGCCACTTTAAATGAGCTTTACGTGCTTTGACAGAACAAATTAAAGACATATATTGTCTATGCATCTGCTTTTTTTCCCCTCTCTGCATGTCAGATTTTCCAAAGTGGGAAATAACCTTATTACAAGTTGTAATATGTACATTAGCGCTTACAAAGCACCTAGGGCACAGCGCTAGTCTACCCTCTAATGTACATGTGGGACGATGTCCTCCTGCCTGTGACATTATTACACAGGGTCCTGTGGGTTTCTTACAACATTACAACATCTGGGCAGTTTGTTCTTAAATCATTAAACATTTGAAACTACTTCTCTGTAAACTACTTCTCTGTAGAATTCCAGTCATGAATTTCAGTTCCCTTCTTTTTACCACGTTCCCTTAGAACCTGCGTTATTTACAGGGGGAAAAAGATCAAAAGGAAATTTGAAAAGGAAAAAAAAGACTTGGCTTAAACAGTTCATTCTTAAGGTTTATAAGGATGTTGTCACTACCGTCACACTTTCATCCATGTCTTGTGCTTCTCCATCCTTCGTCTTCCTCATTGTTATTCCATGAATCCTAGAGAAAGAGAGAAAAAGAGATGGAGAGATCCTTAGGGAGAACAAGAAGCATCGAGAATAAAGGTGAAGAGATTAAAAGAAGATAGGGATAGATGAAGAGAACGTGAGTGATGAGCAAAAATTGATGACACGGGAGAAATGGAGGAAAAGACAACTAGAGATAGAGAGAGACAGAAAAAGAGAATAAGGGAATGAGACCGGCAGGTAGACATTACTAGAGAGAGAAAGAAAGACTGAGATAGAGCGAGTCAGCGAGTCAGCCTTACTGATGCTCTGATTGGTTACTTTTCCCTGCGGGTGTCAGAGTCTGCATTGGACACACACACACACACACACACACATTCCTGGGGCACTGGGGCAATAGATGGACAAGTGTTGCTTTTTGTATGTTGTATGTGTGTTTGTGTTTCATTATGTAATGGCCTCTACTGCCGCATCATGTTAATAAGGTCATGGCCGAGTATTATCATAAGTCGTGCAGTATCGATATGATATTGATTAATGTTTACGCCATCTATCTTCATCCGTCCATCTTTTTCCTCACCATCGTTTTCCTTTCATTCCACTTGCTTTCTCTCCATCCTTCATGCCTTATGTATCGTTTCCTTTTCCTGTCTGTTGAAGAAAAGCTGAATACTTATCTCCCTTCTTACCAAGTGCACTTCAGCCTCCTCAACTCTCTCTCTCTCTCTCTCTCTCTCTCTCTCCCTGTCTTTTTAGCCTCTTTCACCCTGTCCTTTAATTCATTTTTCTCATCATAGGTGTTAAACAAGCTAAATTCTTAAAAATGCAGATTTACTTAATTACTGTACTTAAGTACAGTTTTAATGTATCTGTACATTACTTAAGTCAATTTATTACTGAATACTTTTTTTACCTTTACTCTACTATGTCCTGCATCAGATATCTGTACTTTCTACTTCACTACATTTCTTCATAGCATTGCATTGCATATCGTTGATGTAATATTTGAAGAATTAATATCATCATAATACTAATCACTAAAGCTGTGTAAAGGTGCTTTGAGACAATGTTAATTGTTAAAAGCGCTATACAAATAAAATTGAATTGAAATTGAACATTCACAGTCAAAACGTGCGAAAAGATAAAAGACAGAGAGGAATAAAAAGAGAGAGAGAGAGAGACTTTAACTTTGACTTAAAGGCTAAGGTGTACTGTACCCTCAGGAAATTTACTGATCAGTACTTTTGGACTTTTACTCAAGTACAAATGTAAAGGGAGGACTTCTACTTTTACTTACGTAGAAGTGTTTTAAATTTAGGATATCTCTACTTTTACTCACGTATAGGATTCGTGTAATTCGCCATAAATATGCAATGTTTAATTAATACATGGCGGCACGGTGTTCTCCCTGTGCTTGGTGGGTTTCCTCCGGGTACTCCGGTTTCCTCCCACAGTCCAAAGACATGCAGATTAGGCTAATTGGCGTTCCCAAATTGACCATAGTGTGTGAATGTATGTGTGTGTGTGTGTGTGTGTGCTCTGCGATGGATTGGCACGCTGTCCAGGGTGTACCCTGCCTTGTGCCCAGAGTCTCCTGGGATAGGCTCCAGGTCCCCGCGACCCTGAACACAGGATAAAGCGGTACAGAAGATGAATGAATGAATGAATAATTAATACATCAATGTTGTTGTAGATTTAGAAACCTTACGCTTCCTGCATCATTCAGAGACACCCAGGTTGTGACCTGTTCATAAATTCATCCCATTATCTGCATTAATTCTGTGTTGGACTAATGCGTCCTTTTTCATTTATACATTGTTTCGTGTCACAAAGCACGCTACATCTCACCTGATGTGTGTGTGTGTGTGTGTGTGTGTGTGTGTTTTCCTCTTATATGCAAAGGACATTTTTTTCCTCTCTTCTATTCTAGCTGTGAAAAATCAGCCATTTCAGCCGTGCTCAGTTTAAAACGGATTGTTCGTGCACGACGTGGTTACTTGTCACTTCTGTTTTTCTTCTCTTGTTTAGAGCACCTGTTTCCGACCGTAAATCCGCTCACGGTGTTATCCTTTAGTGTTAGTTAATTTTCTCTAATAGCAGCTCTGACAACAAGGCGAATCACACGTTTATATGAATGCACTCGAGCTATTGCTGTATCCATCCCTGTCTGCTGGACGCTCCGTATTATGGCCAAGATTTCTGCGAGGAATCGGATCCTATTGGCTGGTGATGTAGGAAAGCAGGAAGAATGAATAGCTTTCGTTGCGATCATTAAAGTGCATTTCGGCTTCGCTCGTTCTGTCTGAGCGCGGCTTAACTCCTACTCACCTGCTCGTGTGCACGACGAGTTTTACGTCCTAATCATTATTTTCCAAACAACAGTCTTTTAGCAGAAGGTTAAACCCGTTAATCCAACTCTGGCAGCTATTTTATACACCCAATCACACACCGCCTTGACTTCATTGCCCCTGGAGTTAACTTTTCTCACCTTACCATCTCATCTTACCGTCGCCCTGGGGGATGTTTTTTGGTTGGTTTTGTGAATCCTGAGTGCACGAAGTAGAGCTCTGCTTTTTTACTTAAATTATTCATCAGCGCTCTGGAGAAAGGTTTCCTCCAGCGTATGCAAGTTCTCTGTGTGTGTGTGTGTGTGTGTGTGTGTAAACTTCGGCATGCACTGACAAAGATTTTCAACAGCTTGCACAAGACACAAGGGAGCAAACCTCATGTTAACAAACGCCACACACACACACACACCTTTCTGCCTGTATGTTTCTGATCCCCATGCTGTACAAGTAAAATAAAAAAGGGGCCACTTTGCTCTTAAAGTGCTAATGGACAGAAATAACGGATGGTTTCTTAATTAGGACGCAGCCGGGCGATGCCAACGAGAGTTCACGGAGTGGAGCAGCAGTCGTGCTGCTTACGTACACTCAGTAATTAACCCTAACAAGCGGATGGCGGTGATTAGCACCCCGGTGGATGTGTGTACGCTTCTGTGCACGGATCATTTCGTCGCTCAGGCGGGAAACGGGAAGCGATTCTTTTGCCGCTTGTAGTCGGATGTCATGAAGAAAAACAAAGATAAACAAACTGAAAAAGCAAAAGCACAAACACAATGACAATGGAAATGGAAGATCCTTGAAACATCACATGGTCGTTTATGATTGGCTACAGAATCTCATGGCCAAACAGAAACAATCATTAGAATTTTCTTTTTTTTCCCCAGTTTTTAAGTTAATGTTTTTGTGTCCTCATGCTTTCCTGTTCATTCAGGAATGCAAAACAGATAGGACGAGTTCTTATTGTCCATCTCACACTCGTTTCTGATTGGTCCCAGGTTGCTGTAGCCTATCAGAAATGAGCATTTTGACCTACATTTTTCAAGAATGTTCTCATTGCACATATATTTATAAAATACAGTAGAATAGAATGAATAGAATATATACGGAAGGTGTGTGTGTGTGTGTGTCTCATTACATCTGGCGTAACTTGCACAACAATTATTCATTCATTCATCTTCTATACCGCTTAATCCTGTGTTCAGGGTCGCGGGGGACCTGGAGCCTATCCCAGGAGACTTCGGGCACTAGGCGGGGTACACCCTGGACAGGGTGCCAATCCATCGCAGAGCACACACACATACACACACTCACACCCAATCACACACTACGGGCAATTTAGGAACGCCAATTAGCCTAACCTGCATGTCTTTGGACTGTGGGAGGAAACCGGAGTACCCGGAGGAAACCCACCAAGCACGGGGAGAACATGCAAACTCCATGCACACAGAGACAGGAATCGAGCCTGGCCGGGGAATCGAACCCAGACCCTGGAGGTGCAAGGCGACAGTGCTAACCACTACACCACCACGCCGCCTACATATATTATAGTATATATTATAATATATTATAGTATATATATATTTTTCATTTTATATTCATGTATATATATATATATATCCACCTCAGTGTTCTCTGCAAGACATTCAAACTTTCAGAACTGTATTTCCGTGTTACAGAACCATAATACAAATTGGCTAATATGTGATTTTTATTTCCACAAGCGTCAGCTTAGTTTGTCTCTTTTTGTCCATCTTTGTCCATCCAGAGTTTTCTGGTCCAAAATATGGTCTTAATGTTTTATCTGCAATTTTTTTTACTAGCAGACGTTTCTTGTCGTTTTGAATAAAAATATTTTCACCTGCTTCTAATTGGCATGCACTTGCAATCACAAAACGATTCTTTATAAGGATTTCTTCCAAACTTTTGAATTTCCTTTTTGAAGAACCTGAAGACCAAGAGGAAGAGTGCAATAGTCCACGCTGATCGAATTAGCTAGCGTCTACAAATATAAACTAATAATGAAAGGCGTACTTACTTTATAATTGCTTTTGAATGTCATGAGTGTTGGTTTATTTCAATGAAAAAAAAAACCTCAGTTAAAAAAAAAAACTTTCCATCTAACAGATTGAGAGTCAGGAAAAGTATTTATTACAGATGTTATCCAGATGAATACTAATATTGTTTAAATAGACATTCAATAATTTTTCCTGATAACAGCCTCTGAGTAAACATGTATTTGGGAGATTCTACCGCAGTATGCATTACTCATTGAAATTGCTGGAAGTGTTTAAAAATGAAGCAACCGTCATGTTGCCAAGCACGAGACACCAGCTGCACATTAAATCTCAGAAACGTCTATGCGGGAAAAGACTAAAATAACCACATGAGCCTTGATTATGTACAAAAAACGTCTTTTGAATGTTAAGTTTCTGGGTAAAGGAAGGAGACAGAAACACTGTAAGCGAAGTCATTTACATAGTGACATTAAAATGATAAGATTTACCCAACGAATAATGCCATCTGAATAGGGCTTGCTCACTGTTTTTTTTTTTCCCTTTCTAAGAAAAGCAGCTGAATAAACATTATTTACTGTTTGTATGATTGTGTTTTAAATCCTTTACACACTCAAATCCGGTGGACCGAAGACGTCAACTGGTTTCCACTGAATGAACAGAAGCCGAAACAGTAGCTTCAGTTCCAAGGCCAATCACAGCCTTTATTCTAATATGAGTTTTAAAAATAAATGGCCAAAACACAGTATTGCTGGTGAATTTATATTTAAATTTATTGCATATAATAAATAAAAGGAGCTACTTTATATGTTTATGCAACATAGAAGTGACCGATCTTGCTTCCCTAAAAATGTCCAGCTGTTTTGGAGAGATGATTTTATTTGTGCCCCAAAAATGGCCACTTCTCAGCGTTATCAATTAAAATGCAGATTATTTATATTTCTTTGAATATTAATATTTAAAATTGGATGCTTCTAGGAGCACATGACCTGTAAAAATTGTTGCTTAAATTAAGGTAATCCGTGCAAAATTAAGGATTCCCCCCCCCCTCAAAAATCTGTAGTGTCCGTAACAATGTCAAATTTTGCAATATCTTAACAATTTAAGATTTAACAATAATAATAAACTTTTTCAGGTTTACATCTTTCATTCATTCACTTTCTATACCGCTTAATCCTGTGTTCTGGAGCCTATCCCAGGAGACTTCGGGCACTAGGCGGGGTACACCCTGGACAGGGTGCCAATCCATCAGGGCACACACACACACTCACACACACACACACACTACGGGCAATTTTAGGAACGCCAATTAGCCTAACCTGCATATCTGTGGACTGTGGGAGGAAACCGGAGTACCCGGAGGAAACCCACCAAGCACGGGGAGAACATGCAAACTCCATGCACACAGAGACGGGAATCAAGCCTGGCCGGGGAATCAAACCCAGACCCTGGAGGTGCAAGGCGACAGTGCTAACCACTACACCACCGCGCCGCCGGTTTACGTCTTTTCATGTAAAATCTAAACTGACCACATTTCATGTGCATGACAATTAAGATCATTGAAAGGTTTGAATTTTAAAAAGTTATATCACTACATAAAAGGGCATGTGTTTATGTTTATTGTGTTTATGTTTATTGTGTTTATGTTTATTGTGTTTATGTTTATTGTGTTTATGTTCAATGTGCATGCATATTAACAAAAAAATTAAGCATGGATCGGGAGATGAGCATCATTAAGTATTATGAAAAATTAAATGGTGTTATATGATGCTATCTAAATCTGTTTTGACTGATACAATATGTAATCATTGATAAGGTAAGGCTTTCTCAGATGAGATGTTTTTTAAGGATATTAAACTGTCCTGCTCATAGTTTTCGTATAGTTTTCACACCATAAGTGTTTTTTTTTTTCTTTTTACTCTTAAGTATCACTTGAGAGGATTTGTGCTTTATTTATTGAGTATAGTGAATATTTAATAACTGTACTTTTGCTAATACTCCATTTAGACTTAACTCTAAGTGGTTGGCTTTTATTGTGTTGCATTAATCCAGTCATTTCAAAATTGAATAAAATGACCATGTAACTGGCATTTGTTCAGATGCATATGAGGAAATGTTTCATCTGTAATGAAAACAAGTATGTACTGTTAATTCTGTAAGATTTTGTCACTACTTGCTTTTAAGACATTTTTTCTGTACTTCTTCGACATTATTAGAAATGTTGATACTATAACAGTAAAATGTTTGAATTGATTTTTTTACATTCTAGAAACAATATGGGATTTTTATCTGAGTATGAAATGAAATACAGATGATGACAGATGATCAGGCTGGTGATTAGTACAGTACTGTATAAGGCTGATGCTGAATGCTGAGTGGAACAGATGAGAGGGGAAATGAGGTCGCTGCTGCGGTTGTATCTTTAGACACTTTGCAGTCGAACATTTGATCCCGTTTCTTTAATTTAATCTCCATCATTTAATTAAATTTAATATGCTGAAGTGAGCGGGGCTCAAGACTTCTGCACAATATTGTATACAGTATATAAGTACTGTACTGAGGGTTTTAAAAACTTCAGATGCCTTCATTCACCCGTGGCAGGGGAGCTGCCCACGAAACTTTCCAACTCGTACTAATTACTGAGCGGTCAATTAAAATGCAGCCCTATGGACAAATGCCTTGATAGCAGCTTATTAAACAGAGCTGTGAGCAGCTGAGGGCGTGACCTTGAGAAGGCGAGGATGAGGAGCTCGAACTCAGCCATGACACCTCCAAACCTACGTGTACTGGGAGAAATTCAGCATCCAGATCACAAGCTGCACGTCGTTCTGTTCAGCCGGAGAATACAGACTGTGTGTGTGTGTGTGTGTGTGTGTCTGTGCTTAGTCGTGTCAGAAATGTGAATCTTGAGCAAAAATAATAATAATAATAAGCAAAAATAAGTAAATGAAAAGTAATAATAACAAATGGGTAAAAAACAAAGCAGAATTTTTTTATTTTTTTATTTAAGCCTTTTATTAACTATTTTTATTAGCATTATTTAACTTATGAATATATGTAAGGAATCGCCACTAGAGGGTACTGTTTATTTTTTGTAGTTTTAGGCCTTGTTCACACGGGCGTTAAAATCGAGCGTTTTTCTGCCGTTCGTAGCGTCCGGTGATCGCGGATGAAGCGCCGAGGGTTTTCTACACATAGGAGTCAGTGACGGTGTTCACACGGGCTTTGGTGACGTGCGTTTGTCCAACTGCGCGTTTATATGGTGTAAAAAAAAACGTTGTATGCAGCTTTTTCTTGCCGTTCAAATCCCAACGAACGCAAGGAAACCGTGTCTAGTTCATTTTCTCCGCGTCCATTTTACGCTTCGGAGGACCGGATATATCCCATGATCCTACATGCTATATATGGGGGAATGCGGAAAAAGGGCAAAAATAAAATGCTTAAAAAATAAAACTTGCGCGGAAATGTTCGCATTTCTTCATAAACCACAAAAAACCGTCCTTTAATCCGACGTTGTGCAGTCAGAGGGTGACCCCAGTAGCGGCGGCCATTTTTTTCTCTCCCTACGTCGCCGTATTATTTTTTACAATATTTTGATATATTACATAAAAATATAATAATTTAATTAGAATTTTTAAAACAATAAGATTAATGTCTAATAGAGCTAAATGGTCCATATTAAAAGGAGGCACCTCAAATAAAACGACAAGGGCTTTCATATCCAGTTCCCGACACACTGCCCCCTACAGGTTAAACACACAAACTACAATTTAGGCTGCAGGCTGGCGTTAGACAGAGACAAACCAACGCCAGTGTAGAAGTCAATCGAGCGGCGCTACAACACGCAACATAAACGTTGTGGACGTTCAGAGCTCCTTCGTTTATCCAAAAATTTTACGCCCGTGTGAATAAAGCCTTAGTTTGGCAGACTCAGTTTCCCAGAAGACACCTCGGTCAGGTGATGCGGGAGCACACCTGAACCGGGGCAGCTCATTAATTCTTCCATAAATAGCTGGTTAGTCTGGGAATCTGGGTCAGCATTGACTGTTTGTTAGTATTTGACTGTCATCTATGTGGCCGCTTTGTTTTGTATTTAGATTTATTTTATATTGGTTTTCTTGATTTAGCTTGTACCTTAACCTAGAAACATGTCCCAAGGCACTAGTTGTGTTAATAGATTAGTCTTTTGTGTTTAAATGTGTGTGGAGCTGACTCGATTTTGTGCAGTCTTGTGCAGGTTGTGTAAGTCTCTCTCTGTCTCTAGCCTCCCGAGTTTCTCTGTGTCTCTCTAGCCATGTGAGCTAAATGAATGTTTCGCTAATCACCATGTTAAGCTAATTGTCATGTTTCTGACTGCCATGGCTTTAGTCCTCCTGTGTCTCTGGTCTCCCTGGTCTCCCTGTGTCTCTGGTCTTTCTGTGTCCCGTCTCTATGTTTTCGTCTGGAAGCCTGTGTTTCGCCATAGGGCTTATCTTCTGTGTACCAGGTATTAGAGCCTTTGTGCGTCTTTAAGCTTGTTTCACCTACTGTATTTGTCTCGCCCTAGTCCCTTGGTGATGTGTAATGCGGGTTATGATGTTCATTACAGTATGTTTCTTTGTTACATGTGTTATGTTATGTTATTAAAAGACTTTTTTGGTTAAAACACGCGTCTGCATCTTAGCCTGCCTTTTCTGCCCACGGCAACACCATCAGCCATTACCACCCCGAAATGTGACAATATACAGTATATGGTTGTAAAGAGAGTTTTTCACTACATTATTAGGTTTTAGAGATGTTGCAAGGATTTAAAGTGTATGTTTAAAAATGGTGGCAGCACAGTGGTGTAGTGGTTAGCACTGTCGCCTTGCGGGTCCGGGTTCGATTCCCGTCTCTGTGTTTGGTGGGTTTCCTCCGGGTACTCCGGTTTCCTCCCACAGTCCAAAGATATGCAGGTTAGGCTAATTGGCGTTCCTAAATTGCCCGTAGTGTGTGATTGGGTGTGTGAGTGTGTGTATGTGTGTGTGCCCTGCGATGGATTGGCACCCTGTCCAGGGTGTACCCCGCCTTGTGCCCTCAGCCTCCTGGGATAGGCTCCAGGTCCCCCACGACCCTGAACACAGGATTAAGCGGTATAGAAAATGAATGAATGAATGACATTTTGCAAGAAATTTGTCTCGCCGCGCAAAGCATTTTCAGCATACAAGCAACCGGTTGCGAGAAATGAGTTCACGTACTGTATTTCCTTATTTATTTATTTTTTTTCATTTTCTGCAAGATGTAGTGACGACAGCACCATGTGTCCCAATAATCTGCCTTTTCATTATTTCTTATGGGAAAATTTGTGTCGTAATATGAATTTTCATCATAAGAACTCGCCTCCAGAACGAAGTCAATTCGCATCCAGAGATTACTGCTGTACTGTATCTTGTTAAATGTTAAGGAGTGGGATAAGAAGAAATGGCTTCTTTCAACAGGATAATATCCTCTGCTTCACTTCGACTCCACAAACTCCTCTAAACTCCCCAGATCTGTATCGGACCAAGCGTCCACGGGCCGTTCTGCACAGACAAGTCCAACCCATTAAATTCCTACCTCGCCACTCACAGCACTTAAAGGATCCTAAAAGAACACAGATACTGTACCACTTTACACCTTCAGAGGGCTTGTGGAGTCCAGGCCTCAATGTGTCAAAGCTGTTTTTATGGCACCTACAAATAGTGTAACCTTATGGCTCGTCAGTGTAAATGGCTTGGATTGAAAGTGATGGCTAAAATGCTCAGTATGTGGCCAAGTTTGCAAATCTGTTGGGAAATCTTCCAGACGGCTCCGTTTGAGAGACCAGCGTTTCATCAAGGCTTCCAGAGCATTCACACCCTCGTCATACAGTAACTTTGATCTTATATAAATAAATATTAACTGCAATATTTCATCTTTAACATATTGTAGTGCACAAAAAAAGATGTTCCTAATACATGAGGAAGGAATTAAATGTTTGTGTTTGTGTGTGTGTGAACGGGATTTGGGTTTTGGATTTTGGAGTCTGCGCACTAGCTTCTATTCAAACATTCGGAGGCAAATAAAACATTAAAAAAAATTAAAATAAACAAGCACGTACAGCAGGATCTCTTTGCCTCTTAAAAAACTTTTTAATAAAGGCCGTACATCCATGAATGACGATCCTGGTCGAGTCGGCTCAGAGCTCACTGCAGTCGTTCCTGTGAACATTCAGCGAGTAGAACGTCTGATCCTTGAAAAATCGATGGATAACTTGTCGCCAACTTGCGTAAGAGACTTGCGTATCATGGTGTTGGTGAAGATCATTCACCAACACCGCTTGCACATTACAGGAACTCGGCTGTGAGTTATCGCTACATCCCAGTACAGTCCCTGATCTTGCTCCAAGCTATTTCCATATGTTTGGGCCATTAAAGGAGTTCCTGGGAGGCCAGGGTTTTTCAGATGTGAAGCAGGCAGTCCTGTGTACTGAGTAAACTTTCTACCTACATGCTAGTGAAACACTGTGATACAGTAAGTGCATTAGTGCAGCAGGGGATTAGAGAGAGAAATAAAGGGAGTTTATACTCTCATAACGCTCATGTGTTTGGTTATTCTGCACAATCAAAAGTCCCGCTGTGACTCGAACACCCTTGTAATATTTATTTAATGAAGTGTGAGTAATTATGAGACCTGGACTTTTTTTTTTTGTTGTTGCAAAATGAGATATTGCTAATTGATTGATTATTGATTATTAAATAAATATCCAATAAAATAGAAGAGATTAAAAAGTAACAATTTAATGACACGTACTCTCACTTCAAAGGATCTTTAGGGTTTTTTTTTATATTACTTTTTGCTTCCTGAACATTCAATTATTCTTTCAACACAATTAGACAGAACTTAGACGGGTCATTCTAAGAGAAGCGCTTCAAAATAAGTGGATCAAGGGCAAGTGGACACCTGCTCATGGCCGGAGGGGTGTGTGTGTGTGTGTGTGTGTTTATGTGTGCTTGCTCATCACAATCGTCAGGTAGCCAGGTTTCAAGATTACCGATGACTTTGTCATTCACCCACTGAGCGAACCACACCTCCATCTTCTATCTCTCACATCATTATCTGTACAAACCATTCTATCTTTGTCGTTATACAAATGTTAAAGATGGACTATAAGGAACGGTCAAGTGAAAAGAGCGTTAGAGAGAGAGAGAGAGAGAGAGAGAGGATAGGTGGGAGGAAGGAAGGAACTGGCAGCCGTCCTTATCCAGCTCACCCACCGGGACTTTCAGTCTGTCTCTCAGCCTCATTCATTTTCACAAAGCATGACTGTTTTAATGCTCCATGAACACAAGGAAGCGTAGATGCAACGAGTGGCAAGACCTCTCAGGAGGGAAGAGAGCACCCATGGACACTGAGGAGCCTGAGGAGGAAGGTCGGTCTTAAAATCTAATGTCTTGTAGGTTTGGTTGCCCTTTGGCCATTAGAGGACGTGTTACAGATGTGAGATGTGAGATGAGTAACACATGTTTTAATGGGATACAACAAAGTTTCAAGAAATCTTGAAAGTTAAGGGCCAGGGGTAGCTCAGTGGTTAAGGCGTTGGACTACGGTTCGGAAGATCCCAGGTTCAAACCCCACATCCACCAAGTTGCCACTGTTGGGCCCTTGAGCAAGGCAACTGTCAACTGCTCAGATGTGTAATGAGATAAAAATGTAAGTCGCTCTGGATAAGAGCGTCTGCTGAATGTGAAAGTTGAAATTTGTCTTTGACTTTTATTTGACATGAAGCTCACAGGATACAGAAAGACCATATAATTAACATGCATCATGCATTTACACAATGCACGTCTCATTTCATTCATTTGTCCTTCGTAACGTCCTGGTCAGGGTCTCCTCACTGGTTGGCTGAGTTTGTTTCTAGCCTATTGTAGAGTATATTGTAGGAAATCGAATCGAATAAATTGTTAGAAAGTATCAGGGAAATAACCAGAGAGGGGATTACATTCTGAACCTGAATTTGAGTGATGTAGCTGAGGATGAGAAACTTTCAGGTTTTCATAATGCTGGGATTAAAGGGATTTTTCAAGGGTGTTGAAAATAATGTGCCATGTTTTCACAAATGTAAGACCTCAACCTTAATACTTTAAAAACCTACTAAGATCCAGACGGTACTGTTGTGTTGTCTACTGTACACTGCATTTTCTCTTCACTGTTTCTTTTTTATTAGGACATAATAATTATTAACTATTCTCAAAACAGGAAACACTAATTATACCTGAGATATGAGAGTCGAACAAGGATATACAGTCAATATTGTCGGTAGAAAAAAAAAGGTCATGTGCTCTGATGAGGAGAATCAGGTCTCAAGAGATTAATATATTCATGAATATTAAACAGTTGTTGGAATGTCATGAAGCCTTACAGTACACTTTAAAACTGACTTAAACCTTATGTACCTTTAACATAGTGATATAATGTCTATGTTCCTACAATAAATGAAGGTTTGTGAAGTTTGTTTTACATAAATAAAATTTTTTTTAATTAAATATGGTTTTATTGATCTTACAGAACCAGTCAAAAGTTTGGACACCCCGTCTAACTGTAAAACAATACAGAAGGCGTCCAAAATATGCCATAATCTCCTCTGAACAGTTGATATTCATACTGTAGGCACAAGATACTGTAGGTCTTCATGAGAGACAGTCTCATCATGGTGCTCGATGCACTGGACAATACTGTTCTTGCAAATTCCAAGAACAGCTGACTTTCTTAGTTCATAGTGACTTAATTACCTAATGTTATATGAGTTAATACCAGTACAGTTTGATCGATTTAACTTATCCAAATCAGACCTGCACATGATTACAGAAATGCCATACGACATCGATGACTCACTGGATCTGCAATGCTAAACTAGCTATTTAGATACATAAGCTAACATTATGTGATAAATAAAAGCCAATAATGTTACAAAGCAGGGTTACAGAAATCCAGAACGTGGATTTAGACTCGAGGATAAACTCAGTGAAATAGAAAAATTCTGAATATATGGCATTAGAAAACAAATGCTCAGATATTAAATGACTAGATATTAAATTATTTGATATTAAATGCTCAGATATTAAATGCTTGGATATTGAATTATTTGATATTAAATGCTCAGATATTAAATGCTTGGATATTGAATTGTATGAAAATATAATAAGATTAGAGGTCAGGCTGAAATCATAACTCAGTTACATAAATTAAGTTACTAGCATTTAGCCAGTTAGCCCGACTGGCCAAGTGATAATATGGTGGCATGTTCAGTCATGCATATTTGAAGATTCTTTAAAAATGTTCTCAAACTTACTTTGTTGTTTCCAGGCATCAAATATCATACCCTTAAACACAAGTTTCAAGTTTCAAGTTTTATTGTCATATACAGATAACAATGAGACATCATTACTGTAATGAAATTCTTAGACCTGTGTTCCCCAACTCTCATTACTAATAATATATATATATTTAGAGGGCGGCGCGGTGGTGTAGTGGTTAGCACTGTCGCCTTGCACCTCCAGGGTCTGGGTTCGATTCCCCGGCGAGGCTCGATTCCCGTCTCTGTGTGCATGGAGTTTGCATGTTCTCCCCGTGCTTGGTGGGTTTCCTCCGGGTACTCCGGTTTCCTCCAACAGTCCAAAGATATGCAGGTTAGGATATTAGGCTAATTGGCGTTCCTAAATTGCCCGTAGTGTGTGAGTGTGTGTATGTGTGTGCCCTGCGATGGATTGGCACCCTGTCCAGGGTGTACCCCGCCTAGTGCCCGAAGTCTCCTGGGATAGGCTCCAGGTCCCCGTGACCCTAAACACAGGATTAAGCGGTATAGAAAATGAATGAATGAATGAATGAATATATATATATAATATGCACATCTGATAACGACGTCCTGCAAATCTGCTAGCTAATGAAATAGGATTATGAGTGTACTTTAAAAAGTCTCAAATGCCCAATAGGGATGAATAAATGAATGACATAAAATCCATGGTAGATGAGACTCATGGATTGATTGATTGATTGATTGATTGATTCATTCATCTATTCATACATCAATACCATCCATCCATCCATCCATGTATGTCTTTGGACAGTGGGCAAAAACTTCAGCCTTTGAGAACTCACACATAGACTGAAGG
The DNA here is from genome assembly GCA_030522415.1 of Channallabes apus. NCBI lineage: Eukaryota > Metazoa > Chordata > Actinopteri > Siluriformes > Clariidae > Channallabes > Channallabes apus. The sequence continues at coordinate 29,362,652 of CM060121.1, forward strand.
TGAGATTTGAACCCTCGACGTTCGGGGCGACAGTGTTACCCACTGACCCACCATGCCACCTTATTTATTTATCCATTTATTTATCAGACAAATAAAAAAATCGTCTCCTAGACAGGAGGATTTAGATCTTATGAGGAAAGCTTGTCCCACACATAAGATTAATGAAAAACAATGTGGCGATGAACAACACAGCTGACTGACACCATGTCAGTCATAGTGACGACTACTTAATTCACGCTCTGTGAAACTGTGATTCATTCAAGCCCAAACCGTATTCCACTCTGATTGCTCTGAAGGATTTCTTCCACCCTAATAGATGAGAGCAGAGTGACAGCGACAACATGACAAACTGTTACGATTGTCGGCGCTTCCTCAAGAAAAGACTCGTTAAGAGGGTAAAAACACCAGAACATGACCTTGAAGCTGTTTTATGGCTGCATTAAGGATTTTATCTGAGAGTGGAAGCTGGATGAGTGAAAAAGAAAGTCAGAGTCAGGGTGTTAGGGTGTTAGATAATTCTCAATTGCGTGGATGAATGAGAATTATCCAGCTTCTGGTATGGCTGATGTTCATTGCATGTTCTAGTGCATTCGTATATTGTTTTAAATATTTATGAAAACGCATTATTATGGTCGTAATATAACACCAAAGAAAATCCAAGCAATTATATTCTGGGGCGTGTTTTTTTTTTCTTTTTTCACTATTTGACATAATGAAAATCGTGCCTTATGCTCATAAATGCTGTGCATTTTGATTTCAATTCATAGATTTTTATAATTCATAAACATTGCTGCCGCTGCTCCTCCGCATCGAGAGGAGCCAGATGAGGTGGCTTGGGCATCTATTTAGGATGCCCCCTGGACGCCTCCCTTGTGAGGTGTTCCGGACACGCCCCACCGGAAAAAGACCCCAGGGAAGACCCAGGACACGCTGGAGGGACTATGTCTCTCGGCTGGCCTGGGAACGCCTTGGGATCCCCCCGGCAGAGCTGGAAGAAGTGGCCAGGGAGAGGGAAGTCTGGGCATCCCTGCTGAAGCTGCTGCCCCCGCGACCCGACCTCGGATAAGCGGAAGAAAATGGATGGATGGATGGATAAACATTGCTTTAAATGTAATCACTTTTTTATATAAATAAATAAATATAACAATGACAGTTGGTACGATGGTGTAGTGGTTAGCACTTGTGGCCTTCTGCCTCCAAGGTCTGTGTGCATAGAGTTTGCATTTTCTTCCTGCACTTGGTGGGTTTCCTCGGGTGCTCCAGTTTCCTCCAACAGTCCAAAGACATGCAGATTAGACTAACTGTCATTTCCAAAAATGGCCGTAGTGTATGGGTAAGTGTGTCTACGCTTGTATGCCCTGAGATGAATTGGCACCTCGTCCAGAGTCTCCTCGGATAGTCTCCAAGCTTCCTATGACCCTAAGGTAATGCCTTCTATGAAGGCTCTATGTATATGACATTCATTATGCATAATAAACATGCCTTCCTATTATGCCTTCCTATGAAGGCTCTACAGTATGTATATGACATAGCAGTATAGTCGTAATGCATTCATAAGGAGAATAACAATTCCCTATGAATGTGTTGTAACAAGTAATGCATGTACTGCTATTTCATTATACATAGTGACTTCGTGGGAAGCATTACTGTACCTATTCTCCACATAGCAATGTTAATTATGCATAATGTATGTATAATGAATGAACACACTTATTATAAATATAGTGTTGCATCATGCTGTGCATTATAGTATTTGCTACGCGCATTATAATGTATTTCAAAGAAACACATTTACAATTGAAACAGTCAGCTATTCAATTTTTTTTTATTGTTTTATGGTTGTTAATAAGTGCATTATACTGTAGCAATGTTTTGTTATTATTCAGTGTTTTATCACTACAATGCCATTAAATTCTAATTAAAATATTTTTATATTTTAACAATGATCATTATACCTATAGTAAATATAATATCACAGTTTAGAGAGCACACATCCAGCTTATAAATCCTGCTTTAAACATTTTATAACATGCAGTTCCACATTATGATTACAATGCACTAAAATAATATTAGGTATAATAATGCATATGTACAGTACTATAGGAACAAAATATAACAGAGTATGAAAACTGAGAGTGTGTCATTGTCATGTCTGTTGCTTACAGTGCATTATAAAGCGTAATGAACATTGCTATAAACTGCAATCTATTTATATGGATAATTAGACGACAGATGTACAGTATAATGCCTTATAATACTGTAAATGTGTTCAGTTCATTTATAAACCATTATAAGTAGGGATAAGATAGTGTTAACTAGATTATGTTATGCATAGTGCATTATAACAGTGCATAACACCTACAGACTGTAATCCCTTTATGACCTCTGGCATTAAATTACCTATTGTATGGATGTTCAGTACAAGCATGCGGCGTAATGCTTTTGTTGAATTTGATTCAAGTTGACATCATGTTTAAGATGAGTGACATTAGACAAGGTCGTGTTATAAAGCATTATAACGCAACACGACCTTCAGTAGGTCAGTGGAACAGTGACGTAAAGAAGTTTTGACAGGTGTTCTCATGACAATCATGTACTGTACATACAAGTGGATTCGTCTGCTTATAATGATTTTATGTAGCCTTAAGTCAAACTTCTGCTGGAATCGTGTGCGTATGTTTTTTTTTAGTTTAGATCCTCATAGTTCTGTTATGTGTTGTCTCTGGCTGAGCTGCATAACATTCAAATGTCAGGTCAAGACAAGCGTCACGAAAGGAAGTGTTATAACAGTGTTATGATTGTACGGCAACTGTCAATATGTCGGCTGTGACATTTAAATAACTTCAAATCATACTTGATAAAAGTAGTCCCTACTGTATGTGTATCCGGCACTTTTTCCTTCCTTTCCCGGATTCAATGTTGTTGTCTATGTAGGTGCTATGAAGCCTTATGAATACCAGTCTTAAAGCAGAGCAATTCCCGACTCTGTGATCCTCTGTGATTTGTTATCGAGCGGAGCTCTTCCATATTCATGAGATGTCTGAGTAAAATTATCTCGCACTTCTGCAGCCGTGCTCACTTTTTTTTCTTCCTTTTTTTTCCCCTTTTGCTCTCTGTTCCCTTCAGTTCGTTTCAGAGCAACGCGAGCAGAGAGAAGTTCAGAGAGAAAGAAAACTCACGAAAATCTTGGAGATCTCTCGGGTCGTGATTACACTGCTGAGAACACAAGGTTTCTCGATAAAAATAGCCCTCGGTTGCCACAATCAAGTGAGCAGCGTGTGTGTGTGTGTGTGTGTGTGTGTGTGTGTGATTATGAGAGCGAGAGAGAGAGAGAGAGAGAGAGAGAGACTGATCCAGCTGAGTGATGTGTTTCTACATGGAGAGAACACCAGCAGAGTGCCCTTAATGCCAGAAGGACAAATAGAGAGAGAGAGAGAGAGAGAGAGAGAATTAAAAAAGCCAGAAGTAGAGAAAGATGAAAAAAAGAAAGGACACAGACATAGAAAGAGTTAACAGAGTTGGAAAGTTATTGTTACTTTGCAAGGGTTATGAAAGTTAAAGACAGTTAAAAAAAGATAGAACATGAGAGAGAGATAAAGAGAGAGAGAGAGAGCTGAGTGATGTTGTTCTATGTGGCGAGAACACCAGCGGAGTGCCCTTAATGCCAGGAGGACAAATACAAAGAAAGAGAGAGAGGTAATTGAAGACGAGACAAAAAAAGAGTTAAAATTGGATGGTTGTAAAACAATTACAGTTAAACCTTGGAGCATAATTTGTTCCGGAAGCGGGCTTGTATTCCCAAACACTCATAAACCAAATCGAATTACCCCATAAGAAATAATGGAAACTCAAATTATTAATTCCGCAGCTCAAAAAAATAAATACATAAAAATAATTAGCACAAAATATAAAGTGAAAATAAAACAAAACAAAATAACCTGCACTTTACCTTTGAAAAGAATCGCGACAGAGCAGTGTTTCTGTGTAGAGCAGAGAGAAAGAGACAATGTAATAACACATTTTAAGTAAATTAGCAACAATTCTCTCTCTCTTTTTTTTTCTTCAGTTTTAGTTTTGCTACACTTGTTTACAGTCTTGTACAGAGTTTTTTTTTTCAGCTTCTGTCCATTTTTACTTCTTGAGTGTGAGTGGGTTTTTGGTTTTTCTTTTCCCGCTGCTTTGCCTTTTGCAGTAACGTTTTTTCATAACCGTCTCTTTCTCACGTCAGGTATCTGCAGTTGGTTACGTCGTTCTAGAATGCAGTTTGCTTGTTCCTGAATGTCTGTGGTTGTGTCTGTGTCTGCTTTACTGCACCCTGCTCCTCCAGTCTCCCGTGTTGCGGCGCTCAGAGACTGACTGCGGGTTTGGCGTCTGCTGATCGGTTCTGTGGCCCATGTGCCCTCTCTTTTCCTTCTGGCTTTGGCTGTAACAGAGAGAAAGAGAGAGAGAGAGAGAGAGAAACAGCTGAGTTATGTGTTTCTACATGGCGAGAACACCAACGGAGTGCCCTTAATGCCAGAGGCACAAATATGAAGGGAGAGAGAGGGAGAGAGAGATAGAGAGAGAGAGATAGAGAGATAGAATGGATGGTTAAAATCAATAACTTTGCAAGGCTTATGAGAGCAAAAGGCCCAGTTAAAAAGAGAGACAGAACATGAGAGAGAGACAGAGAAGTGAGTGATGTGTTTTATAAGAAGAGAACACCAGCAGAGTGCCCTCAATGCCAGAAGGACAAGTATGAAGGGAACGAGAGACGGCGTTTGAGTTATGCCTCTTTTCCACTGCATAGTACGGCACGACACGGTTCAGTTCAACTCACTTCAGTTCGGCTCGGTTTGCGCTTCCACTGCAGTTTAGTAACGCTTTAGAGTGGGCGGGATTATTCACGTGTCGTTTTAGTTGCGGCGCCTCTACTGCCGTGACATCATCGTAAACGCGCCACAAACAAACACACAACAATGGAGCATATCGACGGCATGGTGTTCTTCATTCTCGGCATGTGGATGTTTTTAACAGCGAGACGAAGGAGTTTGTTTCAAAAGAGGCTGATGGCAGCCAAAGAAAATTTTTGGTTAATACAAAAAGGTGCGTCCGATCCTTCGCCGGCTGTTCTAAATATAGCGTTCTGGTGTGTCTCGTGTCGCAAGTTCAGTGACGCAGTAATGACGATTTTCTCCGGCCAATCAGTGACCAGCGGAGTTTACACGTCACGTTTTGGTAACGGTTCGGCGCGCTTGGAACCTCGGCTGAGGTGGTACTAAAAAAAGGACCAGGTACCAGGTACTGTTCCCAGTGGAAAACCCCCCAAAAGTGAGCTGAACTGAACCGTGTCGTGCCGTACTATGTAGTGGAAAAGCGGCATTAGAGAGAGTTAGAGGAGAGACACGGCTTCCTTTTCTCAGTTCAGTTCAGAAGAGCTTCTCTGGTATGAATGTTAACGACAATGTTACATCGTTGCCAAAGCATCTATCTATGTTGTCTTGCTTGTGCCTTCACAATATGTATTCAGATATAGATGTGTCTGTGTGTGTGTGTGTGTTTATGTGGAGTGAGTCAGCAAGCAGTCAGGTGGCCTATCATCATCATCATCATCATCATCCTATTCCTCCCCCATATGCATGAAAATCTACCCATCAGCCCATCTGTGGACTTACACACTGCTGCCCTGGTCCTTCTGCCAGCCGTCTCAGCAGGCTTTACTCCTGAGAGAGAGAGAGAGAGAGAGAGAGAGAGAGAGAGAGAGAGAGTGAGTGACAGAGCCAATCACAAAGTTGAAGAGAGAGAAAAAGATTGAGAGACAGACAGATGGATATAAAGTCAGAGAGAGAGAGAGAGAGAGAGAGAGAGAGAGAGCTGAGGAGAGAGCAAGACACACAGAGACAATAAGAGAGAAATAGGAAGAGAGAGAGAGACTGACACACAGTGAGACAGAAAGAAAGAGAGATGAAATAACAGAAAGTGAGAGAGAGAGAAAAATAAGAGAGAGATAGAGAGTTAATAAAGTAAGAGACAGACAGAAAGAAAGAGAAAGACGAATTAAAAGTAAAAGACAGACAGGTAGGGAAAGAGAGAGAGAGAGAGAGAGAGAGAGAGAGAGAGAGATGAATACAAGGTAAGAGACAAAGAGGGACAATAAGACAGACACATGACAGAAAGAGAAAAATTAATACAAAATCAGACACCTGGTAAAAGACAGAGATATACACAAAGACAGGGAGATAGATTAATATAAATTAAAGGAGTAGAAAGAAAGGGAGAGAGAGAGAGGAATACAAGAGACAGACTGGAAGAAAGAGAGATGAATGCGAGGTAAGAGACAGACAGTTAAAAAGGGGCATAGACAGACAGATAGATAGATAGATAGATAGATAGATAGATAGATAGATAGATAGATAGATAGACAGATAGATTTTATTAATTCCAGCTGTAAGCTGTATTTAAAACTATGTTTCAGGGTATAAATGTGACACATCTGGTTCATGTGTGCAGGAGAATCCGCTGCTGATTCTGTCTCTTGGTCCGGTTCCAGCACGTCCTTGTTATCGGCTGGCTCGCATCATGATTTTTAAATGCAGACACACATTCGCACGCGCGCACACACGTTTTGCTATGCAGTAGGGTGTAAGGTATCTGTATCTGGTCAGTGCTTGAAATATCTACATCTGCATTTCTTTTTCGACCCAGTCCTCTATGTGTGATATGATTAAGCAAAAGCTAATTACTTAAAATGTTCTGGCTCTGATGATGATGATGTTTTAATTAACTACCACCAGATATCTGAGTAAGAGCATGATTCATTTCGTTCCACGCCCCATCTGACTCCTCAGACTCCTGATATCTTCTCATCTGTATGTTCCGTCTAGACTACCAGAACATCTTTATCTATGAGTTTGTCTCTCTTATATTTTCTTTGCATGTGTGTGTGTGTGAGAGAGAGAGAGAGAGAGAGAGAGAGAGAGAGAGAGAGAGAGACGATGATGGAGATGATGATGGTGATGAAGACCCGTTGTCATAGTGATCAGACAAGATCTCTTCTAGAGGATCATAAAGCTTGTTAAGTGAAGCAGTGCTCATGATGTACTTTAGGCAGATTATGGCTCAGGTCTGTGTGTGTGAGAGACCATTTAATGATGTTCTAGTGGGTCAGAAGTCCACAATCAGTCCATCATCCTATTTTTTCCCAACACGCAGTCCCAGAGCTCTTATACTCTCTAAATCAACTGAGTATACAGTATATACATATGCCACTATAGTGGCTTGCAAAAGTATTCGGACCCCTTGAACTTTTCCACATTTTGTCACATTACAGCCACAAACATGAATCAATTTTATTGGAATTCCACGGGAAAGACCAATACAAAGTGGTGTACACGTGAGAAGTGGAACGAAAATCATACATGATTCCAAACATTTTTTTACAAATAAATAACTGCAAAGTGGGTGTGCATAATTATTCAGCCCCTGAGTCAATACTTTGTAGAACCACCTTTTGCTGCAATTACAGCTGCCAGGCTTTTAGGGTATGTCTCTACCAGCTTTGCACATCTAGAGACTGAAATCCTCGTCCATTCTTCTTTGCAAACCAGCTCCAGCTCAGTCAGATTAGATGGACAGCGTTTGTGAACAGCAGTTTTCAGATCTTGCCACAGATTCTCGATTGGATTTAGATCTGGACTTTGACTGGGCCATTCTAACACATGGATATGTTTTGTTTTAAACCATTCCATTGTTGCCCTGGCTTTATGTTTAGGGTCGTTGTCCTGCTGGAAGGTGAAACTCCGCCCCGGTCTCAAGTCTTTTGCAGACTCCAAGAGGTTTTCTTCCAAGATTGCCCTGTATTTGGCTCCATCCATCTTCCCATCAACTCTGACCAGCTTCCCTGTCCCTGCTGAAGAGAAGCACCCCCAGAGCATGATGCCAGGGGTAGCTCAGTGGTTAAGGTATTGGACTACGGTTCGGAAGATCCCTGGTTCAAACCCCACAACCACCAAGTTGCCACTGTTGGGCCCCTGAGCAAGGCCCTTAACCCTCAACTGCTCAGATGTGTAATGAGATAAAAAATGTAAGTCGCTCTGGATAAGAGCGTCTGCCAAATGCCTAAATGTAAATGATGCTGCCACCACCATATTTGACAGTGGGGATGGTGTGTTCAGAGTGATGTGCAGTGTTAGTTTTCCGCCACACATAGCGTTTTGTATTTTGGCCAAAAAGTTCCATTTTGGTCTCATCTGACCAGAGCACCTTCTTCCACATGTTTGCTGTGCAAACGGGACTTCTTATGGTTTTCTGTTAACAATGGCTTTCTTCTTGCCACTCTTCCATAAAGGCCAACTTTGTGCAGTGCATGACTAATAGTTGTCCTATGGACAGATTCCCCCACCTGAGCTGTAGATCTCTGCAGCTCGTCCAGAGTCACCAGTGGCTGCATTTCTGATCAGCGCTCTCCTTGTTCGGCCTGTTAGTTTAGGTGGACGGCCTTGTCTTGGTAGGTTTACAGTTGTGCCATACTCCTTCCATTTCTGAATGATGGCTTGAACAGTGGCTCCGTGCATGTTCAAGGCTTTGGAAATCTTTTAGTAGCCTAAACCTGCTTTAAATTTCTCAATAACTTTATCCCTGACCTGTCTGGTGTGTTCTTTGGACTTCATGGTGTTGTTGCTCCCAATATTCTCTTAGACAACCTCTGAGGCCGTCACAGAGCAGCTGTATTTGTACTGACAATTTACTCTATTGTCATATATGTGCACTCTATTTAGTCATTAGCACTCATCAGGCAATGTCTATGGGCAACTGACTGCACTCAGACCAAAGGCGGCTGAATAATTACACACACCCCACTTTGCAGTTATTTATTTGTAAAAAATGTTTGGAATCATGTATGATTTTCATTCCACTTCTCACGTGTACACCATATATATATATTCGGCCCCCTTGAACTTTACATATAACATATATATATATATGTAAGACTGCAAGAGATTTCATATACATATGAATATATATATATATGTATATGAAATCTCTTGCAGTCTTACATTGTACAGAATATAGTAACGTAAACGCTGAGCCGTGTATTAAGTCTGGAAAACAGCTGTGTCTGAAATAGCATGAAGCTTTCGCATGGGTCACGTGTTCATGCTGAGAAAAGGAAATATGTGCTGCACTAATAATAACCAGGTGACAAGAAGCAGAGACAAAGCAGCAGCCTTGTGCTTCAGAACAGAAAGGCGGAGTCACCAGATTGTCTGGTGTTTAGATTTTTGTTTTAAGGATAAGCCGAGAGCTACATCATGCATTCACATGATTTCAATTCGAACCAATTTCCATCCATCATTAGGGCGCTATACCCGTCACGCCTGAAACCGACAACTAGGGAGGGCGAAGGCTATCACGTGTTCCCTCCGAGACACATGACGCCAGACTACCGCATCTTTTAGAATTGCGTTCTCATGCATGAACTTACAGACACACATGATTGACTAGATTGTAACTGATATGAGAGTGTTAAAGCACTATGCTTATCCCTTAGAGAAAGCTGATTTTTCTGCCTCTTTATTTATAGACAATTCTCATCAAAGCATTTACTTATAAATCTCCAGAGTCAGCACCTGTCTACATACTGTATTTATACCTCCTCTGGACCCATGCCGCTCACACAGCTGTTCCTTGTCCTCTTTTTCATAAATCTGTTTTTTTTTCCAGTAGAAAATGTGCGCGTGCTTAAATCTGAACGGCCTAGTTAGCGAGACAGAGCGTCTCAGGTGTCTGCTTTATTTCGTTCCCCGTGTAATAGGTGGATGAAAGGCTGTTTGTTGTTGAGCCTGGGGAGGTTGATGGTGAAATGACAGCACTTACAGGGGTCTTTGTAAGAAAGGCTTTTGTGGTTTCCTTGACAACATAAAAGAGAGATGAAATGTGACGCATAAAGCTTTTAAGTGTGCAAAGGGAGACGAGGGGGAATAGAGTTCAACTGGGAGGAACAAAAACGAATGCTCTGGAAAGACCTTATTAGCATTAACAAATACTAAATATTAAATATGTTAAAGCAGTGCTGTAGACACGTTCATAAACATTATGTGTGTGTGTGTGTATGGAGGACAAAACATGACATAATTATAAATAAATAAATGTGTGAATAAATAAGTAAATATAGAAATAAATAAATTAGGGCCGGGACTCAATAAAAAAAATATAATTAATTAGAGGCTTTGTAATTAATTAATCGAAATTAATCGCATTTTAATCGCATATAAATATTTGACCTGAGAACAGTGAGAAGTAAGTTTTTTTCATATGGATTTTTAGTATACCATTGAATAATGACTGAATACATACATAAGCTTAAGCAACAAAATATTGTTTAGTTTTGTTCAACCAAGTCCAACAGACCAGTGCAATATCGCCATTAAGTGTAGCAATAGAATATTTAGAAATATAGTAGCCTACATTTCAGAAATTCAGGTACCCTATAGGTAGGTAGACCTTCTGTAAACTGTTTTTTTAAGTAAAACACAATACTTTCAAGTACATTCAGAACATTGGAAACCCTGACTATTAAACCCTGACGCTTCCATCCATTCGTTTTTTATAACAAAATTTCCCAACCACAGGGCCAACCAAAGCGTCTCATCAGCTTCTTTGTCCATGTTCACTGTGGTTTGTTTTTGTCTGAACGCTAGTTGGTGCTCCAGTATAATCGGTCCGCCGAAACTCATCCAGTGAGAAACGTTCTGCGGTGCAAAAATAACTGCGCTAAAAAAATGTATGCGTTATTTTTGTATAATTAATTAATCTAAATTAACTCCTTAAAGTCCCAGCCCTAAAATAAATACATAAATACACTAAGCCCTGGAAAATTGCTAAATATATTCCTTCTTTTGTTTATTAACATATTTCAAGATTTATGTATTTCCTAATTTCCACATTTCTACATTTATTTATTTCTGCAAGTCCACATTTCTTTGTCGCTGTATGCTGGTAAGGTAGGCGGTCCCGTGATTGGTTAAATGAAGTGCGATTGGTTCGACTCAACTAGTAATGCCTTGGCTTGTAATGACTGCTGTCTGGCAACTATGGTGTTTTTTCAAATTTATTATTTTTTTTTACAAGCTGCCACTAATCAGTTAAAATCATTAGCCGGTGAAATTGAGAACCTCGCAGCAAATGACTACGTTTTATGTCGAGTCGAAAGATTAATGGATGATTTAGTTCAGCTTGATGCTAAGATGGATGTTGACCTTAACCAAACTGTGTTTGACGGTCTTCAAGAAGTTGGTCCGCCAACTTCATATCCTCATGCAGAAAGAGAAAGGGAACATTGGGCGTCCACGGTGCGTTTTACCTCCGTACACACCATGGACGCCGAACGTTCCCTTCCTCTTTCTGCATGAGGATATGAAGTTCTTGAAGACCGTCAAACACAGTTTGGTTAAGGATCCCGCAGAACGTGTGCTAACGGTCTCTCGTTGGCATCCATTTGCATAGTTGGTTTCAGATAATTAAAAAGCATCACGCTGATTAGATCGCTTACTGTATCGACCTTCTGTCTGAGGTGCGCTGTGGCCCAATCCCGGTTTCGACAAAGGCTGGGACCGCCTACCTTATCAGCATACAGTGACAAAGAAATGTGGAAATGCAGAAATAAAAAAATCTTGAAATATGTTAATAAACAAAAGTAGGAATATATTTAGCAATTTTCCAGCTTATTGTATTTATGCATTTATTTATTTCTATATTTACTTATTTATTCACACATTTATTTATTTATAATTATGTCATGTTTAGTCCTCCATATGTGTGTATGTGACTGTGTGTGAGGAAAATAAAACATTTAGTAAAATGGGAATATGAATGGAGACTGGGCTGAAATGTATTCATAAAACGCCGCTAGAATGAAAACAACAAATGAACTGAATGCAGAACACAGAGAGCCAGTGCCAAATAAATCATTAATGAATGAATATGATAACCAGCAGAAAACATCCTGTAACTGCACCCAGTGTGTTTTGTTCTCTTTGTTTCAACAACTCCAAGTACGCATCGTGTCTGGTGCGCTTCGTGCAGTCGGAGTCGAATTGCGTCCTTATTGTAACCGGAATCGAATGCGAGCCGAACCCACCTTTTCAGACCCTCATCGCGTCGACGTTTCATATCATCACATATTGTATCCAAAAACAAAAGCAAATTAACATTTCTGTATTTTTCGATATATACAGTATGTGAAGATGTTTTTATATCTTAGTGTGGACCACATGCCCATATAAGGACAGGGACATCTGACTGTTTTAACATTGTGGAGACCAAGTTTTATTTTGGTTGATCCTAAGGTTGATTTTTCAGGTGAGCATAGGAGTTATTACAGTATCTGTAGTAGCCTTTGAACTTAGAGCATTTTAGCATAAAAATTTAATTCTGTTCAAAGAACTTTATTAACCCCAGAGGGAAATGTGATTATTGATTACTGTTGCTCACAGTTTTTATCCAACTAAATAGTACAGATACACTGATTGATACAAGATTATGTCATTCATCCATTCATCTTCTATACCGCTTAATCCTGTGTTCAGGGTCGCGGGGGACCTGGAGCCTATCCCAGGAGACTTCGGGCACTAGGCGGGGTACACCCTGGACAGGGTGCCAACAAGATTATGTGTTTTTCTTTTATTACTATTTTTTTGGATTTTTTCCCCCTGATTTTCTCCCTAATTAATTTGTGTCCAATCACTCCCCGTCACTAGGGGGTTCCCACATTAAGGCTACTACTGCCACTCAGTCGGGAGGGCCGAAGACTATCACGTGTTTCCTCCGAACCACGTGACGCCAGCCAACCGCATCTTTTCGAACTGCTCGCTCATGCACTGTTAATTCACGTGAGCTCACAGACGCCCCTGATTGGCTGTAGAGCCGCAATTAATGTGGGAGCACGAAGTACCTCTCATCCCTCCCCTCTGAGAGAGCTCGGCCAATCAGCTCTCTCTAGACCTCCGGCTGTGAGAGGTTACAGCATCACCCGGGAACCGAACCAGCGATCTCCGGATGATAGGAGGAGCACTTTACCACTGCGCCAATGTGTTTTTCTGGTTGTTTTCAGTTTTATGATCATAATAATAATAAATACATAAATAAATACTAATATGCTCATTTTAAGAGTTTTTGCAACGTCATTCCCATATTCCAGGAGTGGCAAAGTTGAAATGTTATAGACATAATGATACTGTAACTCTGTTCTACCTGATATATCCCAAAACCCAAATACACGGTTTGATACAGTATCTGTAGGCTTCCATATAAGCACTTTTTAAAATATTTTTTTATTCTCATTGTCCTATGCGGTGTCGCTGGCACGGATCTGTGCCGCTTGTTTTTTTTTGTGTGTTTGTGTTTTTGTGTGTAACTCAACCCTCATGGACCCACTGGAGCAAGTGTTGTTTTCGGAGTCAGTTTGATGGCTTATGGGCAGCGAGAGCAAAAAATGAAAAAGAAGAAGAAGAGACCTTGTTCTCACATGCAAGCCGAGAGAGAGAGAGAGAGAGAGAGAGAGAGGTCAGTCTTATTATTTAACAAATCTTGATGGAACACTTTCTAATTGACTTTGTAAATTCTCAGCCTGTATAACAGCGTTGTGCACCCAGAGTCGGGCGGCACTTATTACATGATTACTGGACGTCTTACTGACGTCCTCATTACATTATTTATTTAGATTGTAATTAGCAGGTGGTGGTTTGCCGTACGGTGCTCCGAAGCAGAAGGGAAAGTGTTTAGCGCACCCAGTGTGTGAAGACATAAGTGTGTGTGTGTATGTGTGTATCTTAGTGTGTTTGTAAGTCACCAGCCTCTAGAGGCCACTGTAAAACAGGTCATTGCTTTTGAGGGCACATTAAACCGTAATACTCGGTCCAGGCCACGCTTGTCTTCAGGACTCACTGTGATCAGAAAAAGAGAGAGGGAGAGATTTGTCAAGTGTCCTAGGTACATTTGAAACAGTCCTAGGTAGCGTCCCATCTTAGCTAAACTAAGAACAGTGAAGAAACGTGCGAGACTCTCCTCACTGTCGCCTCGTTAGAAACCGAGTATTTACTGGTGAGCACTCGATCTCCTTTGATTGTGTGCAAACTCTTAGTGTGACATCCACTCACTGTTTAAAACAAACACAGCACTAACGATAGGGAAGCGTGACTTAATTGTAGGTGGTGTGACAGCAACTTCATCTCTCCAGCCATCACGGAACATAACAAATGCTCCAATCTTACACTTTACACTTGGCAAGACAGAGAAGGTTTCGTAACCGAGAAACAGGCGGAAACTTTACCCGGTGTTACCGGGTTGATTTTTGTTTCGTCAGCGTGTTTCGGTTGGATTTTGCCGGTGAGGCTGATGATCACAAAACAATGCAAATATATCAGCTGTTGCCAGGCCTTTGTTTTCTTTCCCCCGGTCTTGTCCGCCATATGTCTGAACACGTGGGTAACCTGATTCCTCCCCATGCAAATACGCCATGAAAGAAATTCATTTAGCCTTGGCTTAGGTTATCTCTCTCCTGGCTCTTCAGAACCAATAAGATGATTATGTTTAATTAGCCTGGGTGTGTTTGACCATAGACCAAGAGAGAGAGAGAGAGAAAGAAAAAAACCATAGTGCTTATATTATAACACAGCCCTGTGATGTTGCTCAAGCTGGCTGGTGTCAAGTGCCGTAACTTGCTAGAGTTTGCTAGAATTTCTTCTTAAAACAAACAACAACAAAAAAAGATACTCTCAACACGTTCCCACTCCATGCAACAGTCACCGTTGGCATCTACAGTACAGGAAAATGCTAGCTAGCAAGCATGCTAACTGTATCGTAGCTTCTCCCAGCAGCATGAGATTTATAAATCACATTTATAAAAAAAAAGAATTTCTAGCGAGTCTACCCATGCTAACAAACTTTAAAGTGTACGCTATACAGTATGATGCTGATTATAATTGCCTTCATGTTTCTGAAGTCAATCTTTATGATGCTCGCTGCAGATGGAGTTGATATGAATAAATAAAATAAAATCCTAAGATGAAAACCCTAAGAAATCAGCAGTGTTTGCCCTCCCAGACCACAGTTCAGCCCTTTACGTTTTTTTTCCTAATGAACATATTTGAAGCACCCAATCAGGCAGACATTTATTTTGAAGCCAATCAGAGTGAAATACTAAACTGCACTTCCTCATTTTAAATGAAAGCACTTAGCGCTAATGATAACACCATTCATCAGGCTAATTTTGTCAGTGCCTTTACCACACCAGCCGTTTTTTTTTTTTTTTTTTTTGTGTGCGTCTGTGTGTCTGTATGCTAAGGCGTTCGATGCTAACAATATTAACCACAAGGTCACTCGATTCAGCTTCTCCTCAAGAGCCCTACATTATTCCTTTATGTGTTTAAAGCACCAATTATACTTCATAAACTGTCGCCTGGCTTCACGTTTAATGCTGCGTTATTGAAATAACCTCTGAATTATTCATCGACTGGTAAATTCCTCAAAGCTCGCCGGAGGAACGAGAGCCGACCGAGAGGGCTGCGGTGACACCCGGTGCAGGTCCAGATTACTCAGCTCTTTATTAAGGTGAAACACTGAAGGAATTTGGATGATATAGGGAGGGAGATTAAAATCCTTATGGCTGTGGATAGAGAGGATATCAAGCGCGCGGCTCTCGGTATCGACTCCTGTGATATTAAACACAGCCAAGTCTTAACGATTCCGGAGAGATATCGACTATCCGTATAACACGAGTTTATTGAAAATCACAGAATGTCATATTTATAACGGGCTACAGACACATTTACGTCATGTTGTAATTCATATGGGGCGTTCAAGTCAAACCGGGACTTTTGCTTGTGCAGAATAACAGAACTATTTATTATTATTAACAAGTTAAAACATTACTGTTATCTAGAATTAATCTAGATTAATCTGATTAATAGAGAAAACAGATTATATAAACACATTCACGCATATTTGCACACTCTCTGGACATTTTTATTTAAATTGTATTTCTTTCCACATGGTTAGCACTGTCGCCCTGCACCGCCAGAGTCTGGGTTCGATTCCCCGGCCAGGCTCGATTCCCGTCTCTGTGTGCATGGAGTTTGCATGTTCTCCCCGTAATTGGTGGGTTTCCTCCGGGTACTCCGGTTTCCTCCCACAGTCCAAAGATATGCAGGTTAGGCTAATTGGCGTTCCTAAATTGCCCGTAGTGTGTGATTGGGTGTGTGAGTGTGTGTATGTGTGTGTGCCCTGCGATGGATTGGCACCCTGTCCAGGGTGTACCCCGCCTAGTGCCCGAAGTCCCCTGGGATAGGCTCCAGGTCCCCCGCGACCCTGAACACAGGATTAAGCGGTATAGAAAATGAATGAATTCTTTCCACAGTAAAGTTTTCTATATTTTCTATATTGTACAGAATTTTTTTTGTACAACTAGGTTTTTGTTATATTTTATATTTTGTTTTATCCCATAAGCCTTAAAGGCTATATTTAATATAAAGGCTATAAAAGACCTATAATTTCATTAGCTAAAGTTTTTCTATATTTTATTTCGTATTTAATTCCATATTTATTTCCTATTAATAATCTTTTTTAAGGTTGCGGGCGGTCGTATAAGCATTTCACTGCATATCATATCGTGTATGACTGTGTACAAATGTGACAAATAAAACTTTAATTATATATATATATATATATATATTTTTGTAACGATACATTTTTTTTTATTTGTGCAAATGAATCATATGCACAAATTTGACCCTAGTGGCTTTCCATAATCGCAGCACAGTAAACCAGCTGTGTGACATAAAAGTGTGCTGAACAGCAAGTTTCATTATAAAAAGCTTCAAGATGGACTTTTGGATAAAACCAAAGTTGTGTGCTTGAGCTGTGTAAGACGAGGGTGTGGTGCCTCAAGTGGCTAAGGCTCTTGGTTGTTGGTTTTCGGATCTAAGGATCCGGGTTCGAGCCCTGCCGTTAGTGAACTGCCACACCCCCCCACACCCCCAAACTACCCAGCCTGTGCATGCAGTGCTGGTCCCATTCCAGAGGTTTTACATTTGTTCATTTATAAAACTGTGTAATTTGTTTTCTCTAATCATTTTGTCATGCATTTTTTTATTCCAACATTGAACGTTTATAATACAAGTATCTTAAAATGATGATTAATCGTAATGAATCATAGACTACGACTGTGTTTATCTAGATTAACAACTTAAATCAATTGACAGCACTAAACAGAAGTATAACCTCCCTTTATTTCTCTATGTAATCCCCAGCTACACTGATGCACTTATCCCAGTGTTTCACTAGCGCCAGGATATCATCAAGGTAGAAACTTTTCATCTCATCTCTGAAAGCGTAGCCTTTAAGAGTAGCATGGATTTGCATGCAATAAAATAAATGAGCTACGAACACAATCACCTTCGATGCAATGTAGTGAGCTCGTAATGCAAAACTTGTAGTCACCTCCTGTTAATATCCAAACGCTCCATCAATTCTCCTGCGGGCAACTAAGGAAATCATAAGAGCGCTGCAGAGAAGGGATGAACCAGAGAGTCATAGCGCCCTTATTCTTCAGGCGTGTCTCTAATCTCTCCTCCAGGCCGTGCGAGATGAGTTTCACTCCAGTCCCCTTGGCTTTGGTTAACCCGCGATGACCTGGGCACGATGTTCTCTATTGTAGAGATACAAGACTTGGAAACTGGTTTGACCCACTAGAGATGTATTTGAAAGAAAAGTGTCGTACTCTGACTCCTCGTGTGTTTCATCCTAAGGTGTTAGTGAACTCTTTACAATAACTATGAATACATTTGAGATGTTCCTGTGTATAAATGATGTAGCCCTTCCTTTTGGATAAAAAAAACCTTTAATGAATTCAGTACAACCATTTTTTCACATATAACAAGAAGTAGTTGCTGAATGACAAGGAAGCAAAAAAAGGAAGCAACTATAGAGGGATCCGTATTATTTTTACACCTCCATCAATCGATACCTGTCTAATTAGTGAACAAGATCAATAGATGTCCAGAAGTGAAATATAATGCTTAATATTGTGACTTTAATTTCAGGAAGAAACATGATGTCTGCGAAGTTGGTCTCGAAAAACGCTGTTGCAGCTCAAAGAAGAAAAGAGAATATAAAAATTAGATAAAATTTTTTTATTCTTGTAAGGTTGGAATATGAGGTGGTAAAAAAAAATTTTTTTGTTAAATTATAATAATGATACCTGTGACAAATTCAAATAAAATGCCTGAGCATTGTACCGTGGTAGGCCTTTTGTTTTGACGTCTTTTGAGTCCACTTGTCCCATGAAAGAGGACAATTTAATTAAATGTACTTCACTTACACCGTCCGTACAGTATGTGTGTGTAGGCATTTTATATGCAGCATTGTTCACACTCATACTGTACCTGCGTATCTTGCTGTATGAACATCTGGAGAATTAAAAGCAGCATCCACTAGATGGTACATTAGAGGCGTAACATCTCTCTCTACGAGTCAAGGATTATGTTTACTGAGGAGCTTGGGTGTATTGAACCAGCCAATATAATAATCTATACCTAGCGCTTTGGTCTGGGTCAGATTCAGGAGGGATTAAAAAACATGTTTTTTTTAATGTTTGAATGTTCCTCTGGCTGCAAAACACATTGGGACGTGCAACGTTTCTCCAGAATTTTCAGTTTTATAGATATAATGCTAGCGATGAAGCTGCGGTTCAAATAACAGACTGCAGGAATTGGCGTCACCTACAACTGCACTGTGTTCACTGGTATTGCACCCAGAATCGACTCTAGACTCTGGCTTCTCACCACCAGGATCTTATAAACAATAAACAAGTTTGTCAGCCTTCCGGGGCAGAATATTGGTCTGGGGCCCCAAAAGTGATTGATACTAGAGTTCTCGAACTGATCCTATAAAACACTTTGTTGTTTTTTTTACCCCAGCATTCGTCACCTATTGGTAGTTAGTGCTGATAGAGCTTGTTGTTGTTGTTGTATTGTATATACACCTTAATTTGTACAAAAATAAATAAATAAATAAACAGGAAAGAACTAGACATTCAGGAATGAACAGTTTGGCAGCAAAATGCGCCCAAGGTTGCCGATAAATTTTAATTTGAAAATAACTACTGTATATGATCTTATTTTATGAGCTATTTATTTGAGAAGAATTCGCTCCGTTTCAAATAAAAGACGACACATGGTGACGAGTCAATTGCATCACTTCTTTCTGTCACATGATCTGTGAAGCGAAGATACTTCCAGTGCAACACAGCAGCTGCCATCACATCAGAGGTTTAAATGTGTTTAAAGGATTTTTGGAGAATGCTGAAGCCAAGAAAGCGATGTTTCTTGCCCGCCCACCCCGCAAGTAAGCTTATTACTGCTATTGTTATGTAATGCCACTAGAGAAAAATAGATATGATTACCAAAGGAAATCATTTAGAAGCCTTTTTTCATGGGGAATTAAAACAGATACAAAAATAAACAAAACTGAAGTCAATGGTCATTGGAAAAGGTTTTAGAGATGTGATGACTATATTATGGGTTAAAAGTTCCTAGCATAGTATCACACACACACACACACACACACACACACTGTGTTTCACTTGGATAAGTGGATACGATACCATCAAGGTACGGTAGAAGGAATTTCCAGTATTCAGGAGCCATGATCAGACTGCCTGTTTCATGTCTGAAACACTGGCCTCCCAGGAACTCCTTTAATGGCCCAAACATGTGGAAATGGCTTGGAGTGAAGTCTGGACTGTACGGTGGATGAGGTGATAACTCATAGCTGAGTTACTGCGATGTGCAACTGGTGTTGGTGGATGATTGTGTGTGCAGTTCCGTTGGCGACAAGTTACCTGTCGATTTTCAAAGATCAGGTGTCATACTCGTTGAATGTTCACGGCAACAACTGCTTTGGTGCTCTGTGATTCTTGATTATACTACTGTATGATGTTATGGATGCTGATTCTGCAACGCATGAAATGGAATGATCAGAAATATTGGCACTGAAGTGTGTGTGTGTGTGTGTGTGTGTGTGTGTATGTAAGCATACCTGTGTGCATGTGTGGGTGTGTGATCGATGAGTAATTGTGGTTGGTGTTTCTCTTTCAGCTAACACCGGGACCTACTTTCCCAAACAAGGTAACGTCATTCGGCCAATCACAAAGTCTTTCTTTGGCCAATCAGCATGTTTCATTAATCTTTTTGTCTGCGCAGATGTGTCATGTTTCTGCTTAACTGTCTGGCTAAGCATGTGTACGTGTTTAAATGTATGTATGTGTCTGGCTGGAGGTTGAGCAGGGTGATTAAAGGCCAGTCGTTGGGGTGTCTGTCAGGGGGGACATGCATCATGGTGGAAGCAGGCAGTGTGTCATGAGTTACTGGCCTGATCGGAAGGCTGAGGAGGTACGGAGGAGGTGGCAGATGGAGGGAGTGAGAAGAAGAAAAAAGTGTTATAGGAATGCAGAACATTACTTCTGTGCAGCTTTTTGGTTATCAGGATTTCACAATTCTTTTAGACACCATGTACATGAACATACAGTAGGTAGGTAAAGGTGGGCAAATGTCTATACACCAGAGTAAGGATACAGCATTTGGCAGACGGCCTTATCCAGAGAGCGACTTACATTTCTATCTGATTATACATCTGAGCAGTTGACGGTAAAGGGTCCAACAGGAATAACTTGGTGGTCCATGGTTTAAACATGGGACTTTCCAAACCTTCCAAACCATAGTCCAATGCCCTAACCACCGAACTACCCCTGATCTCTTTTTCACCCACTCACTCATCTTCTATATCCTGTATTCACAGTCGCGGGGACCTGGAGCCTATCCAAGGAGGCTTAGGACACAAGGCAGGGTACACCCTGAACAGGATGCCAATCCATCACAGGGCACACACACACACCCACACACTCATTCACATACTACGGGCAATTTGGGAACGCCAATTAGCCTAATCTGCACATCTTTGGACTGTGGGAGGAAACTGGAGTACCCGGAGGAAACCCACCAAGCACGGGGGGAACATGCAAACTCCATGCACACAGAGACGGGAATCGAGCCTGGCTGGGAATCGAACCCGGCCCCTGGAGGTGCAAGGCGACAGTGCTTGTCATGATGGCGCGGCCATGTCCAGGCGCCTTCCTTATCGCTCCGTACAAACTGTGTGTTTTTTTCCTTCTTTCTTTCTTTATTTTACTTTCATTCGCTAAGAGTACTTCAGGTTTAGTGACCTATGACAGTAGAACACTACTGGACGCTGCTGCAGGTTAACTCTCCCCTCCATGCAGGACATCTACACCAGGAGATGTAAAACCAGGGCAGCTCAAATCATTAAGGACTTGTCGCACCCCAATAACGGACTGTTCAAACTTCTCCATTCAGGCAGAAGGTTCCGGGTCATTATGGCCAAAACGGAGAGACTCAGGAGGAGTTTTTATCCACAGGCGATTAGACTCCTCAACCATGATGGGCCACTCTCCCATTCATAAGACTGTACCAGTTCACCCACACACTGCTGTGCTGACATTCCACACTGCACACTGCACTTTAGTCTGGACTTTAAGCATCACTTGCATCACTAACATTTTATCCTGCTCATATACACACTTTATTATTATGTTTACATTTGCACCTTTTTTTTTCAAATTTCTATTTATAGATTATTTCTTTTGTTTCTTGTTATTTGCACAAAGTAGGAGCGTTTCAGGATACATTTCACTGCGTGTTGTACTTGTATAACTATGCATGTGACAAATAAAGAATTTTGAATCTTGAATCTTGCTAACCACTACACCACCGCGCCGCCCACTGATCTCTTTTTATATCTGAAAAATAATGTTACAGCAAAACAATAAATCTAATCACAGTCTAAGTGAGTTGGGCTTAATTTTATTTCTTGTCAAATTACTTCACCTACTTTCCCAACTCCACCTCTTTGTTAACGAGTAGTTGCATTAGCACTTGTCCTATACAGTGTATCAAACACAACTTGTTTAATATGTGTTTAAAAAACGAAACCGCCACTATGGTGCATTGGTTAGCACAGTGTCCTCGTACCACCTGGGGTGAGGGTTCAAGTTCCGTCCTCCGCTCTGTGGGCTTCCTCCAGGTACTCCGGTTTCCTCCCACAGTCCAAAGACATGCAGGTTTATATAATTGGTGTTTCAAAATTGCCTATTGTGTGTGTGTGTGTGGGGGGGGGGGGGTTGGCGCGCTGCGATGGATTGATACATAACATTATAAAAAATGAAAGGTGTAATGAAAGAGTGTCAAAAAATTTAATGAAACAACTACAACACTAAAGAATTACAACAGCTTGAAAGGAGGGTAAAAAACTGTCCAGGACCAGAAGATGTGCATCAGAAATACTATTAACTTGACCTTGTACTGTATTTATATAACAAATAAAAAAGGGACACAAATCAGGAATCTGTTGCTGGAAAAGTTACAGCGTCCGTAAATTTGAAATAAACGTCTCCTCGTAAAACGACAGCTACACACACTTGTAAACCGGTTGTGTGTGTAGCATCCTTTATACACGTCCGTGTGAACGAGCTGTTACTACAGAAACAAATACGCATTAAAAGGATAATATGCACTTATACTGTATGTACCTGGCATTTGAAATACACCACTCCAAGAGTATCATCCTTGTCTGTTTATTCCGAGCACAATGGCGGTAGCAGAGAGAACGTGTCACCTGACAGCTGCTGCTTTCTTTTTATTCTATTACAAAACGCACACATTTTGAGGTGAAATGTCTATCACAGTATCGCACTTTCATTTGAAATTAATTACAAGCTTGAACAGAAACTTGAGTTTTGATGCATTCTGAGCATAGCAGTCATGCTGACATGGAGTTGTGTGTGCGTGTGTGTGTGTGTGTGTGTGTGGGTGGGTGTTGTGCTGATATGAGATTAAGGCAGTGTTTGAATATTTAAATACCTCAGCATGTCTTCTGCAGCGAGAAAAAACTTTAAATAACTGTAAATTGTTAGTAAACTTAAGTACTACACACGTTCAAGTCAAACCGGGACTTTTGATTGTGCAGAATAACAGAACAGATGAGAGGTGTGAGAGTTAAAAACTCCCTTTATTTCTCTATATAATCTATATAATCTGCTACACTAATGCAATTATCCCAGCATTTCACTAGTGCTTGGACACCATCAAGGAAAGATTGAACTCATGAACACAGGAACTCCTTTAATGGCCCAAACATGTGGAAATGGCCACCGTTCCTGTAACGTGCAAGTGGTGTCGGTGAACGGTTGTGTGTACAGTTCCCATAGACACATCCACCTCTTTCTTCTGTAAGTTGGCCACTTATCCGTCGATTTTCAAAGATCAGGTGTTCCACTTGTTAAAGGTTCCCTGGAATGAGCGTAGTGGGCTACGTGTGAGCCACCTAAAATTTTTTAAAAACATTCGCACCATTCAAATATTTTACTGCAGCTAAGAGTCTCATCAACATACTGTACATTAAATGCCTTCATTCACGAGAAACGGCTTGAAAGGTCCCGGATTGACTTGAACGGCCCGAAGAATAATTTCAGTGTTTAAGTTAAATATGATTTACGTTGAATATTATTACTTTATTATTGCATTTTTTACTCATTATTAATTCCATTTCCAGTATTATTTACACTGAACATACAGTATTTCGCCGAAAATTCTTCAAAAGTGTCTTCTTCTGTAATCTAGCGAACAAACGTTATTTACACATCAATTAAACAACCTCTAGTTACTGTAGTATCCAGTCATTTCAGTCATAGCATCCAATTAAGTATATTTATTATCCTTTGTGATAACCTCCTTATGTTCCACAGTGTAGTTAGCGCTATGGCTATCTGTATGTGGCTCTACTTCAGTAAAATGCTTCAATAGGCTAAGATTTGAGTTAGCAAACATTGGTGTAAAACAATGCCGCGTGTCCTTTGCCTCGATATCTGATTTGAAGAAAGTGTTACTCATTTGTTTTTATATTGAAATACAGCTTTCTGTCATAATACTGCTTTCTTTGCTAATTTCTTTGCTAGGTTGACTAGCATCAATCCAATTAGCTAACATACAGTAAGTGGCTAGGATGTCATATTCAAGCTAGCACTAGCTCCAAAGTATGACAACTGAAAGTTAGTTTTCAAAAGATCATTTAAAAGCATTAACTTTTTTAAATATTGTTTCTTAGTATTTGATTGCATTCGAAATGAACAACTTTCAAACAGACTTTCACTCGAGCTCCGCGCGCCTGCTTTTAACTGATTACGATTTTGCAAACGGTCTCCATAATTGAAGTTAATTACAGTATTATTACTCAGTGAACCCTCTCTGCTCTGTTTGCGACACAATCACAGCATCTGGACGCTGACAAAGAGTAGAGCGTTAACACACACTGTGCTGGATAGATGGAGAGACGCTACAGTATGTACCGTAATAGATGGCGTGCAAGTCAGTTATTGGACACGTGTGTGGTGGGTTAACCTGATAAACCGGCATCTCTGTGTTTACCTTGTGTGTTTGCACATGTGTGTGTTTGTTCAAACTGCAAATAAGTTGATGGAGCATCCTACTGTGTGTTGACTTTTTATATTTTATATTTTACGTTTAATTCTGAGCTCAAAATCTCTGCTATGTGTACGCACTCGTCTAACTGCTCATCCCCATTTCTCTCTCTCTCTTGTTGTCTAATTCCCTTTGTCTCATGTGTGTATGGTGTGTGCCATGTTGGCCTACATGACGTTACCTGTGTGTTTAAACCCACACCTATTCTTCCTTCCCCTTCTTATCTTCCTGTCCCGCTCATTTAGACCCGGAGCGCGGTGGCGGTCACATGATTTCCACGGATGACCTGGAGTACCCACGCGAGTACAGGAGCCTGGGCAATGGCGCTCGCCGCTTCTCCAACGTGGGCCTCGTGCACACATCCGAGCACCGGCACACGGTGATGGCGGCTCAGAGCCTGGAGGCACTCAGCAATCTGCACAAAGCCGAGCTGGAGCGCAAACGCGACGCGTTCATGGACCACCTGAAGAACAAGTACCCGCCTCAGCACTCACTCCCTCCATCACCGTCCCCATCCCATGGGAGCATGAGGGGAGGTTCGGAGAGGAGCGCACGAGAACAGGTACACGCATGCGCATTTAAAAGACTGCAGTCATTTAAACTTCAAATAAATTATCAGATGCTTGGTTTATTCGTACATTTTTAAAAAATAATAATTTTTTCTTTTTTTTACTTTTTTTCAAATATTTTTTGGTTGTAAAAGTACAACAGTAGTGAAATGCAATTGCGACAAATTCCAGACTGTGCAAATTTTTAAGAAATAAAAAATAAATAAATAAATTGGGAAGAAGAAAACTAAACAAATAAGTATGTACAGAATAAAAATAATACTAAGACTATGAAATAAATTAGATATAATATAATATAAATATAAATATAATTTATTTCCCAAAATTAGTTAAATCCAATTTTTGTACAAAAGTCCTATATTTTCAGGTGAATTTTGTTAAAAATATTATTTAAATGTATCCAAATAATTTATGTATTTTCACCAGATTTTTTTTCCCAAATAATTAACTCATTTCAATGTGATATTTTTACATACTTTTTTACCAGATTTTTACATTTTCCATCTGTTTTTCATATATTCTTTTATTATTATATTTCACATTACTATTTTGTCCACAATTTATGCCTCATGTAATTCATGCAACCTCCCTCCCACACAATTCATTTTTAATTGTGTGAGAATTATACTTATTATTATAGACATTTTTAACATTTAATTAATTCATGTTAACGTCGACTGTAAATGTACTGGAACATGCACATTAATGTACATCTGCGATTTGCAGCTGCAACACCTGCCAGTAAGTTAACACCATGTGACCAGTCAGAATTAAAGCAGCACAAATGCTCATTATTTGCATATGCATAATACTACTACTACTACTACTACTACTACTACTACTAATAATAATAATAATAATAATACAATAATAATAATAATAATAATTATTATTATTATTATTATTATTATTATTATTATTATTATTATACAATAATAATAATAATATAATAATAATAATAATAATAATAATAATAATAATAATAAACTTGACCATAATGTCTCAGATGATCTGCATAATTTAAACATTTACCTACAAATGAGTATCTTAATTCAACCTCATGTCACTCAGCTTTTCAGCTGCTGTCTTTTATTGATTTACACTCTCGCTGCAGTTTTAACACAATTATGTGGAAAATACCCTGGTTAAAGCTCTTCTTTTAATCATTCTACACTGCCTCTGTTCACTGTATCAGGAACCAGTGACGTGTAAATACGAGAAAAGGCTGACTAAATGGCAATAGGTATATACACATAAAAAAAAAATATTTAAGGTGTCCAACTGAAATGAGACTAGTCTAAATGGTTTATTTAAGCTAAAAGTGAAGTTACTTTAGCTTTTTGTCAGTTTGGGTTCAATTTAAATTCTTACAGTTGGAGTCTGATTCCCATGATTGGAGGGATTGGTGGAATTCCAGTTTCCTCCCACAGTCCAAAGACATGTTGTAGGGTTGGCTAAAAGGATTGTCCAAATTGCCCATAGTGTGTGTGCTCATATGCGCTGTCATGGGTTGGCACCCTGTCCTGGGTGTGCCATTACTTGTGTCCTGGGATAGGCTCCAGGCCTCCTGCAATCCTAAACAGGATAAGGGTAGAGAAAGCGTGAGTAAGTGAGTCATTTCTCCCAATTCCCAGGTCATACAGTATGAAAACTGAACGATATCACTGCTAACTGGAATCCCACCGTGAGTAGGAACATGTTTAATAGTTTGCTGGATTGTTATTGGTGGCTCAGCGCATTGATGGCTCAGTGGTAGGTTTCCCACCTGTCATGTGGAAGGCCCGAGTTTAGTTCCCACCCAGCGCCCAAACCCCAGCCACTAGATGCAGTGCTGGTCCCCGGCCCGGATAAAATGGGAGAGGTGCGTCAGGACGAGCATTCGATGATTCATCTTGTTGCTCTCAGTCACGTTTCTGCTTCTGATTTTATCGTTGATGATCGATGAGGCGGCTAGTTTAGCTAGCAAGCAGGTCAGACAGGCTATTGGGCAAGAAGGTGAATTCTTCTTGTTTTTAGATGTGCGTCTGAGTAATTATTGCTAATTTAATTACACTTTTAAACTGCTAAAGGAAAAAAAAAATCCTCTCTGAATGTCATGCATGTGGCATCAGTATAATTAACAAATGATCCTTAATGGCATGGCATTCAAGATTTATTTTCAGTTCACCATCAAAGTTAATTAGTTTAATGGGGACTTATTATGCAAAATTCATGTTGTAGTCTTTTTTTTTAAGACATTTAGTTGAGTCTCCTATGTATGTGTGTGTGTGTGTGGTGGGGGGGTGGCTTGTTGCTCAGCTCAGTTGTTCTCTCATAGGGCGTGGCTCAGCAGGAACTCATTTACATTGCCCTTGCAACAACACAATGGTAGGAGGAGAGAAATAAATGGAAGTGAGGTATGAAGAAATACATTATCTGAATCATATTTTGGTGACACAGTAGCTTAGTGTTCAGCACTGTCACTTTGCACCTCAAGGGTCCAGGTAACGTCCTGTGTGCATAGAGCTTGCATGGTGGGTTTCCTCCGGGTGGAGGCCAGCTAATTGGTGTTCCCAAATTGCCCAAACTGTGTGTGAATGTTGACTGGAGGTCAAACCACGGTCGTAAAATAGAAATAAATACAATCAATAACCATTGGTCTCCACAGTCCCTAGTTGGAATACAGAGGTTCCTATATGGATGGATGGCCAGTTAAGCTGGTGCAGTAACAGATATACTTTGGGGGAGCTCTGAGACCTGTGTTAACTTGTTGGAGAAATAGTCAAACATGGAACCTTTAAACTTGTTACATTTTTACGTTAGGTAAACTAATATTTTTTGGCACGCGCTGTACGGTGTGGTGGTGTAGAGGTAAGCACTGTGGATTACTGATGGGAAGTTTGGATTATTTTACTGACTCGATTCTTTGAATCTCGTTCATCTAAATGAACGAATCTTTTTTTTTTATTTAATTTAGTTCATTTTGTTCTATTGATCAGAAATAAAATAAAATGTTAAATTTTCGGCGGCGCGGTGGTGTAGTGGTTAGCACTGTCGCCTTGCACCTCCAGGGTCTGGGTTCGATTCCCCGGCCAGGCTCGATTCCCGTCTCTGTGTGCATGGAGTTTGCATGTTCTCCACAGTCCAAAGATATGCAGGTTAGGCTAATTGGCGTTCCTAAATTGCCCGTAGTGTGTGATTGGGTGTGTGAGTGTGTGTATGTGTGTGTGCCCTGCGATGGATTGGCACCCTGTCCAGGGTGTACCCAGCCTAGTGCCCGAAGTCTCCTGGGATAGGCTCCAGGTCCCCCGCGACCCTGAACACAGGATTAAGCGGTATAGAAAATGAATGAATGTTAAATTTTCAATAAACAGACCTCTAACACGTCTACATACATAGACATGTCTGTATACAACTTTTGGCTATAGTTCCAGTAATGAAAACATTACAATCCAGCTTAGGACATATAATAAACGGAATGAGCAGCTCACCTCTCATATCTTCTGGTCGGAATTGTGTGTCTTTTGTCACATGACTCCCATAGACTCTCTGCAGTGCAATACACAGGAAACAGAACTGAAAGGTTCTTTTCATGAGGCTTCTAGTCCGAGTCGTTCATTCTTTTGAATCTATTCAAATCTATTTGAATCTATTAAACATTCGTTTAATAAGAACGAATCGTTCCTGAACGACCCATCACTACTGTGGAATTGCACCTCAAGGGTCAAGGGTTCGAGTCGTGTCTTGGGACTGTGTGTATGTGGAGATTGCGTATTACTGCATCTGGTACTTCAGGTTTCCTAAAACTAGTCTAATTGGCATTTCCTAATTGCCTGTAGTCATGAGTGTGTGCATGCTTGTGCCCTGTGAAGGACTGGCACCCCGTCCAGGGTGCACAACGCCTAGTGGCCCAAGTCCCTGTATACTGTAGACCTCAGGCTTCCCATAAACCCATAAAGGACAAACAGTACTGGGAATGGATGAGAGACAGAAATATAACTTCTGTTGGACATTGGTGGTATCAACTGTGATCACTTGAATCCTTTCGTCTATCCAGGTGTGTCGTGTGTACACCATGTTTAAACCACCCAGTTTCAGCTTCCTTTAACGCACTCATCATCTCGTAGAACACTAAGGCATTGTACATATAGCTGCATTGCATTCTGGGACCTTTAATCAGCACAAAGTACCAGAGTCATTAAACATATCACATTTCACCAAAAAAAAAAAAAAAAACTTTACAAAAAACTGCTACAGATAATATTGGACAAAATATAGTTGACTTATGTTCACTCATCTGTCTCGTATTCTCTCCATCTCCGGCTGTTTATATGCTTTCTTTGGCATCTCCATGCTTTCCTCTTGTCGTCACCTGTGCGCCGTGTACATGCAGGATGAATGAATGAGCCCAGTGTGTGTGTGTGTGTGTACGGGCAAGTGACACCGAGAGAGGCTGAGTGAGAGACAGGTGGAGTCCACGGTTGCCACGGCGACGTTGCCCTTATATGGAAGCCGGTGATATCATATTGCAAAGGTCAGGCTGGAGAAAGAGAAAGAGAGAGAGAGGAAAAGGGGGAAAAGGGTTTGGATCTCATCGTTGCAACAACCTGGAGAGCGGAATCGCAGGAATACGCAGAATACTGCTGGGAATGGGTCGGAGGAGGGGAAGAGGAAGAATAGAAGCAAGGATGGGAAGCAAAGGAATGGGAGGGCAAGTGCGGCAGCGTGTAAAAGAGGAAGCGGAGAGTTAATTAGCCCAGTGCGTCTCACTCTCACACACACACACACACACACCTCCTTACTTCTCCACCCCACCACCACCCTGACACTCTAGCGCGGTAGAGTTAAAGCAGCCAAGCAGCAGCCTGCCGATGTGGTAATGAATTAAATAAAGCGCCACTGCTGAGAGGGAGAGAGAGAGAGAGAGGGAGAGAGAGCGGCAAGTAAATGAGTGTTTTGGGGCAGCTGAGTGACGCTTACACTGACTGAAGGCATCTAGGCATTTGTAGTGTGTGTGTGTGTGTGTGTCTGTTTGTACACACACACACACGCACACATCCACGCGTACAGGTGCAGGTAAGAGGTGTTTGTCGGCTTTGCTTGTTTATTGTTAGTGCGGTTGTCGTGGAGACCAGCTGCAGCCGCAGGTGCATTGTGACTGTAAGTGTGCGCAGGGTACGTTTACGAGTGTGTGTGTGTGTGTATGTGTGTGTGTATGAGGGAGAGAGAGAGACTGCTTTGCATGCGGGTCATGTGGCGTGCGCCTGCTCTGTCCTTCTGTCAGCAACTGTTTTGTACATGGGATTATGTGTGTGTGTGTGTGTGTGTGTGTGTGTGTTCTCTCACCAAGTTGACACATGTTTCGCAGTCTGATCAGGTGCAGCTTGTGTATGATGTTCAGCCTAAACTACATATTGGTGCCACCATGCTGTGTGTGTGTGTGTGTGTGTGAGAGAGAGAGAGAGAGAGAGAGAGAGAGCATATTTCTACAGTATATCTTGGTTAAGACCCCACAAGGTTTAGACTATTAGAAAATAACACACACACACACACACAAGAAGGTGTCGTTCCATTTGGCTCGAGCATACTGTTCCATCCAGCTGCAGGTCAAATGCCCGATTTTCCCCGACAGTGCATTACACCGTTACTAAGCAACAGGAGACGCCAGTAGTTGGCTAGAAATGACATCATCAGGTTAGAAGCTGGCAGCTGTCCTACACACACACAAACGCATACACACGCACAGCCTTTGACACAATTTGTGAAGGATTTGCAGCCTGATTATTTGTGTGTGTGTGTGTGTGTGTGTGTGTATACATTGTAAAAGAAATACTGGGTTTTAAGTTGCATTGAAACAGAGCCGGAAAATGAGATGAATGAATAAACATATTTCCATTAGCTGAAAGTTCACCTTCTGGGATTTTTGAGGACAAAATCATTACCTAACTACAAGGTGATGTAGCTCATTAAACAGAGGCGATACTTACTGTAATACTCAATTCTGATTGGTCGGAACATGTTGATTCATTTTCTATAACAGCAGCTCTCATAATATTTCCATCAGTACATTTGCTCATTTATCATCACTCTTTAATAAGCTCATTTGCTTGGTCTACTGTAAAGAAATGGCACACAAGTGGTAAAAATAATTAATGAATTATATCTTTGCTGGCTCATTAGGGTCGACATGGTGGTTTAGTGGTTAGCAATATCGCCCTGCACCTCCAGGGTCCAGGTTTGATTTCCACCTCTGTGTGCATGAAGATTGCGTCTTCTCCCTGTGCTCCATGGGTTTCATCCGGGTACTCCTGTTTCCTCCAAAAGAAATGTGGATGTGGATTAGACTAATTAGCCTTCCCAAATTGCCCTTATATGAATGAGTGTGTATGTATGTCTGCCCTGCGATGGATTGGCTCCCCGTCCAGTATGTACCACATCTTGTGCCCTAAGTCCTCCCATGGGATGGTCTCCAGGCTCCCTGTGACCCTGTATACTGGATAAAGCGGTATAGACGATGAGTGAGTGAGTGAGTGAGTGGTGGCTCAGGGGTAGATTTCTCACCCGCCCCGCAAGAAGGGATGGGTTCAATTCCCACCCAAAGCCCAAACCAAAGCCACTGGATGCAGAGCCATTTTCAAGCCCAGATAAAATGGGAGGGTTGCATCAGGAAGGGCTTGAGGTGCCAAGTTCTGCACGGATTGGATGGTCCGCATTGGTGACCCCTCAACAGGAGCAGCTGAAAGGCTAACAGCAAGAGAGAGCTAAGATAAAATCAGGTGTCTTATAAACTATTTCATTTTTCCACATATTTAATATAATTAATATAAGTATATTTATATATAGTTGCCTTTTAAAAGTAATTGAATAGCAAGACCCATTCTTTTTTTCCCATACTGTATACTGAACATTTTAAATCACTTGAAAAATGGATGTGCTCAAACCAAAAACCCCATTTACATTGACATTTTGATCTATTGTTTCAAAAATGTTCTGTTACTTTCAGAGAAGACTCTACAGACAGATGAGTTTAGCTACAAGCTATAGTGACCCTGCACTTGGGGTTGTCCAGTGGCTTGCTTTTAAAACAAACACAAAATTGGCCAATGGCACAGATTTGCTCCTGGGATTTACAATCTTGACCAAACTAAGCTGTATTGCTCAAGGGAAAAAAATTAAGTATATATGGTTTGGTGGGTCGGGATACAAGCAAAAACTTTGTTCTCCTGCTGTCCTTATTTAGTTGTATAGTAACTCGGTTGTCCTCTTCATGGATATGGAGTCTGACCCAAGAACACTAGGTGCAGAGCAGGAATACATGGGAATCATCCATGGATCCATGGGAAGCTAGTAGGTCACAAACTAATCTACCCACTCGCATGTTCTTTGGTGGTGGAGGAAACCCATCTGGACAAGAAACATAAAAACATGAACTTCGACCTTTTGTACAGTGCAAAAGTCTTGATCCAGTTGAGTTCCAGTTGCTTCCCACCTCCCAAAACCATGGTGGTAGGTGGCTTGTCTACACAAGTTGAACATAGGTGTGAGTGAGCATGTCTAACTAAGAAAAGTTTGACTACCACTGAAAGTCCTTCATGAACTGAAATGAAGTTCTACAGTGATTTTTCTGTAAAATTTGAAATTAATAGGTGTTCATAGAACATTATTGTTACTTCACAATTCAACTGCAGTTTTCAAATGCCCCAGGTTTTTTTTTTACACCATATTTATCATACCACGTGAAATTACAGCAGAGTGAAATTCTTCCCTTTGCAGATCTCAGCTTATTAGGAGGCTTGTGTCAGAGTGCAGAGCATCCCTGGAGCAGAGAGGGTTAAGGGCCTTACTCAACGGCCCAACAGCAGCAGCTCTGCGGTACTGGGGTTTAAACCCCTGACCTTGTAATCAGTAACCCAGAGCCATATGACCATTCAGCACTACACCCCTTTTGTTACTTATTAAAATATGATCTGTTTTTCACAAGATTCCTATAGATTGTTACATTTATACAGCTCATTCATTAAAGCAAATTATATTTTCCCCCTACTTTTTAGTGGAAAATATAATTTTCCACTAATATTTTTCACTAGCTTTTATTATTGGAGCTCAGTGATGGCACAATGGTCCTACAGACAGAATTGCCATCTTATTTGAGTTACTGTGGGTTTCAGTTGAGTTCACCTCACGGTTCTCCCAAAGACATCTAGGACTTTTTGTCTTTCAAGTGGGAGTACCATGATTTTTTAATGAGGTCCCATGTTCTGCCCCATGAAAGAATCCATGGGCGTCCATGAGGATACACAGAGTTGTAATTGTAATCCATAAACTCCCATGGATAACCAGTGGATTCAAATGGGAAACCTACGGTATAAGCACCTTTAAAATGATACATTGATTAACCATCTAAAGATCTCTTCAGGAAGTCTTAAGCTGCAAATCCATTTCAGTTTGACCTGGCATACGTGTGCACACACAGCTGTTCACATAGTCTGCAGATTCAGTGTCATAGGTTTAACAAGCGAATACTTCTATATGTTTACTGTATACAGTGTGACTCATTTTAACATAATCAGCTCAGCACGGTTTACTTCTGATGCACAACTATGTTGATTTACTGTAGGCCTTGTTCACACGGGCGTTAAAATCGAGCGTTTTTCTGCTCTTCGTAGCGTCCAGTGAGCGCGGATCAAGCGACGAGAGTTTTCTGCACATAGGAGTCAATGAGAGTGTTCACACAGACTTTGGTGACATGTTTTTGTTTGGCTGTGCGTTTATACGGCGTCAAAAAAATGTTGCATACAACTTTTTCTTGCCGTTCAAATCCCAACAAACACAAGAAAACGCTTCTAGTGCGTTTTCTTCGCGATAATCTTACGCTTCGGAGGACCGGATACAGTATATCCCATGATCCTACATGCTATACATAGGGAAATGCGGGAAAAAAGCAAAATAAAATGTCAGAGACAATTTTTCTCTCCCTACATCGCCGTATTACGAGAATTTTTTTAAACAAGAAGATTAATGTCTAGTATAGCAAAATGGTCCATATTAAAAGGAGGCACCTCAAATAAAATGACAAGGGCTTTCATATCCAGTTCCCGACACTGCCTCGACAGGTTAACACACAAACTACAATTTGGGCTGCAGGCTGGCGTTAGACAGAGCCAAACAAACATCAGTGTAGAAGGGCCACTACAAAACGCAACATAGGACGTTCACAGCTCGTTCGTTTATCCAAAAATGTTACGCCCATGTGAACAAGGCCTTAATGTCACTCTGTAAACTAGGAATCTCATATTTGCAAGTTGAGGGGTTGTTTTTCCTTGAAATATCCTGGTTGGAGTTCCTGCCACCACCAGCACAGAAGTCTAACTTATTGTTTCTCTTGAGAAGATGTCCGAAAAAGCAGCAGAATCAACATTAATGATGGATTTGGTGAAATCAATCTCTTGGACCTTTATTTAATTTGGTGTTTTTCTTTAAAAGCAATTTCATGCTACATTTGTTACAGAGACAATCATACAGGCTTTGTGGTTAGAACTGTCACCTCATACCTCCAGGGTTGCAGGTTCGAATCACAGGGTGTCATGCTCTGAGGGGCCAGAGGTGCTCAGTTGGAACAAGGGGTACCTGCACAATAATGTGCTTAATGTTTTGAATTTTAATGTTATGTCTGGTCAGGGTATTCACATCATTAGTTCTAAGAGCATACTGAATGACAAGAGGACATATGCAAGAGCAATAAGTGTTATGTTTTTCTCCGTTCTCATAGTGCTGTCTTATGTTAGCTACAGTAGCTAAATTCAAGCACAGATGGACATCTACAGTAGGCAATCTCAGAATGCAAAAATACCTCTCAAAATAGTAACAAAAATGCTATTTCCATCCTGCAATTCAATTTACAATTATATAATAATTTTAAAATTATATAATAATAGAAAACAAAAACCTATACTAAATTGTCTTGGGAAAATATAATACATTCCATTTTAAGCTTGCATGTTTGAGCAACAAGAGAGTTTTGCATGCATGGAGACATTTCCTGGAGTAAGATCCATTAAAAGACACCAGACAGGACAGGACAGCCCGCTTTCTCAGTGCTTATGTGCTGTGATACCTGATAAGACTTTAGCATGGCAAGCTGAACAGTCCCAGGACACGAGGCAACACAGCAAAGCTTGTATGATTGAATTACATCTGACCTTGGTTCCTACTTTTGTAAAATAAATAAATAAAGGCCATTTTATCGATGATACTCCAGGGGTTTAGTGTCAGGCTGTGTGTAATTTCATGTTCATGGAATTTGTGAATGTTTGCTTTGAAGTCTCTGAGGAGACAGGTTTGGGAGAGGAATTTGCATTTCAGTCGCCGGGCCTCGTCAACACAAAAACGAAAGCAGCCTCTGTGTGTTTGTTTGTCTGAACCGATTTAAAGGGCATAATGTCAAACATCAACACTTTGTTCAGGCATAATCTACAAAATGGATGAGGTTGTGCGACTGTTTGTACCACTACTGAAAGCAAAGAAATGATCTTTTACCTTTTGAGAATGAACTTGAAGAAATCGAAACATATACAGTATACATGTTCTACAAGGTTTTAAGCACTAACCTTGATAGCCAGCTACACTTATCACTGGCTAGCAAACATACCTAACCTAGCCTCCAAGTGGCGCAGTGGTAAAGCGCTCGCCCTATCATCCGGAGATCGCTGGTTCGAACCCCGGGTGATGCTATTTTCCTCTCACAGCCGGAGGCACAGAGAGAGCTGATTGGCTGAGCTCTCTCAGGGGGGAGGGATGAGAGGTACTTGTGCTCCCACATTAATCACTGCTCTACAGCCAATCAGGGGCATCTGTGAGCTCGCGCACGTGGAAGGAGCGGCTAGCGCTTTCCTCCGAGTGTGTTACTCCGACCCTAATGGTGCGCGAGCAAGCAGTTCGAAAAGATGCGGTCGGCTGACATCACGCGGTTCGGAGGAAACACGTGATATTCGGGAGGGCGAAGACTGAGTGGTAGTGGTAGCCTTAATGTGGGAGCCCCCCTAGCGACGGGGAGGAATTGGCTACGACTAAATTGGGGAGAAAATTGAATAAAAAAACAAAACAAAAAAAAACCTAACTTGGTTCATGACAGAATATAAATTCATATATATTTTCAGGCTTTTTATGAAATTATTCATAAAATCAAACTGAAAAACTCCACAGCAAGTTCTTTTTTAAATAACATTTTTGCTAGTTTTTTCCCTTACAAGATGAACTAGCGGTAGCAATCACAGCTTAACATGACCAATTAGCTATCAAACTAGCAGTTAAACAGACACCTTGCACAGTAACGGTTCAGTTCATTATGATTTTTACCTCATGTTTACCTCAGGTATTAGCATTAGCCCATCTCAGCTACATGCTAAGCTAAGCTTACTATAAAAAAATTCAACCTACTGTATGTGTATGATATCTGCATATTTCATTCACACACATCTCCATATCAGTGATATCGCACATAAAATATTCAGTGGTGTGAATGGTAATAAGCAGGATCAGTAGAAATTTCTGGAATTCTGACGCATTTTTAGCTACAAAAAACAACAACAACAACAACGTGTTGTGGCCATAAATTTTTTTATGTACAGTAAGTCTTTTAGGAAACCCATTGGACTCACTTCATTTTGTATCCCTGTGTGTGTGTGTGTGTGTGTGTGTGTGTGTGTGTGTGTGTGTGTGTGTGAGAGAGAGAGAGAGAGAGACTGATAAGAGTGAAGGAACTCTGAGAATGTGAGATGAGAAATGTGAATTAAAATTCATGGCTTCGCTCTGGATGTCTAATTTCACTGGGACTTCCCTGACCATGAGGTCTCTCTTTCTCTCTCACACACACAAACACACACACACACACACACACGGTCTGATTATATTCTATTTTACATCTCAATTTGTATCTGAGAGACAGGAATTAAAACGGTCATTTGCTGACCCTGTTAATCTCAATATTACAGCAGGTGGAGGGTGTGTGATCTCTGTGCCAATTGGTCATAGAGGAGGAGGCGTGGCCTCTATGCCTGCCAGTCTTAGTAAATTAGGTGTGGCCTTTGCATCTGTCAGTCACAGTGATGGAGGTGTTGTCTCTGTGCCTATCAGTCGCAGTGAAGGAGGTGTGACCTCTGTGCCTGTCAGTCACCAAGGAGGTGGCAAGGTCTACATGCCTGTCAGTCACAGTAAATGAGGCATGACCTTTGTGCCTGTCAATCAAAATGAAGGAGGGGTGATCGCTGTTCATGTTGGTTACAGCGGAGGAGGCGTGGCCTCTGTGCCTGTCAGGAACAGGGAAGAAGGCAATGTCTCTGTGCCTGTCACTCACAGTGAAAATTTCATGGCTTATATTCCTGTCAGTCACACTATAACTGGTATGGACCCTGTGCCTGTCAGTTAAAATGAAGGAGACTATGGCCTATGTGCCTGTCAGTCAGATTAAATGAGGTGTGGCCTCTGTGCCTATTTGTCACAATAACGGATGTGCGGTCTCTCTTCCAGTCAGTCACAGTGAAGCAGGTGTGGACTCTGTGTCTGTCTGTCACAGTAAAGAAGGCATGGTCTGGCCTCCGAGTGGCGCAGTGGTAAAGTGCTCGCCCTATCATCCGGAGATCGCTGGTTCGGTTCCCGGGTGATGCTGTAACCTCTCACAGCCGGAGGCCTAGAGAGAGCTGATTGGCCGAGCTCTCTCAGAGGGGAGGGATGAGAGGTACTTAGTGCTCCCACATTAATCACTGCTCTACAGCCAATCAGGGGCATCTGCGAGCTCACGCATGCGGAGGGAGCGGCTAGCGCTTTCCTCCGAGTGTGTTACTCCGCCCCTAATGGTGCGTGAGCAAGCAGTTCGAGAAGATGCGGTCGACTGGCGTCACGCGGTTCGGAGGAAACACGTGATAGTCTTCGGCCCTCCCGGCTGAGTGGTAGTGGTAGCCTTAATGTGGGAGCCCCCTAGTGACTGGGAGGAATTGGCCATGACTAAATTCGGGAGAAAATCGGGAAAAAATCAAACAAAAAATAATAATAAAAAAATATGGCCTATATGCCTGTTAGTCACGCTATAACTATAAGCAGATTGTGTAAAGCTGCTTTGCGATTGTGTAAAGCGTTAAAAGCGTTATACAAATAACATTTAATTGAATAAAATTTAATTGAATAACTGGTGTAGTCTCTGTGCCTGTCAGTCACAGTGAAGAAGGTGTGTCCTCAGTGCCTGTCAGTCACAGTGAAGAAGGTGTGTCCTCAGTGCCTGTCAGTCACAGTGAAGAAGGTGTGTCCTCAGTGCCTGTCAGTCACAGTGAAGAAGGTGTGGCCCCTGCGCCTGTTAGTCAGTGTGAAGGAGGCGTTGTCAGTAATTGAGATGTGGCTTCTGCACCTGGTATTCTTACAAAAGGAAACACGTTATTTGTACTATTTGTATGATTCCTTAAAAGTTGGCATGGCCATCATGCATGTCACTCTCTGTGAAGAAGTCGTGACCTGTGTATTTGTCAGTTCCCTTCAAGGCGTAACCTGTGTGTATCCAAAAACCAACAAAATGCTAAATTGACATGCAAGATGCTAACTGGTTGGCAAAAGTCTGATCTCAATGAATTATTTCTATACAGCAATGATTTATTTGCTATTTTGCATTGTCTTTGTGTTTTCCTTGTTTACTTCATGAAACCTTAGTTTAGACAGCAGTGTGAGCTAATAACCCAAGTGACAGGATTCCAATAAATTCCTGATTAGGCTGAAGTGGCTGAGAGCTAATATAATCTAAAACACTATTTAAGCAAAATGTGCGAGGGTGTAAAATATGCAGTTAGCAACACCAACAAAAAAAGTGCAATTCATTTATTCAAAGTGACGTCCTTCTCGTTTTCTTTGATACTCCCTCTCTCAGCAGGCTGGCTGTCAGAGACATGAACCTGCTGAGAGGGTTTTGTGTTGCTGCAGGAAATGTGTGAAATAACTGACTCCTTTTCATCCTTTCTTCTCTCTCTCTCTCTCTTTCCACAGCAACAACCAAACTACTGGAGTTTTAAGGTCAGTACTCAATGTCAGTCGATATGTTAACTTTATATGCTTTACGTAGCTCCTGCATATGGATGTATGATAATCATTTTAACAACAATGCATTTATGTTGCCTATACAGTGTATAACTCTGGAATGGCTCTGTACTGTACATATGTA
Source organism: Channallabes apus (assembly GCA_030522415.1). Taxonomy (NCBI): domain Eukaryota; kingdom Metazoa; phylum Chordata; class Actinopteri; order Siluriformes; family Clariidae; genus Channallabes; species Channallabes apus. The sequence continues at coordinate 29,401,984 of CM060121.1, forward strand.
AATGCGTATGTATGACTTGTTAGGCGATTATGCACGTATGCAACAAGTGTTGAATGTGCAAATGTGTGTGTATCACGGCTGACCCTGAGCCCCAACCCTGCATTCCTAACAAGCTAGAAATATGCTTAGAATAAAGTTTCACTGTATTATACTTGTGTATGTAACAATAACAGCTGCTTCTTAGTATTGGTTGTGACTTACAATCCTCAAGTTAATTAGTAAAGAGAAAAATGAGGGGTGTTCAAGACAAAGTGGGACTTTTGATCGCGCCAAAGAACACACTTGTGAGAGAAAAAACTGCGTATGCCAGGGTCATAAGCAGACTGCATGCTTCACGTCTGAGATGCTGGCCTCCCAAGAGCTCCTTTAATGGCTCAAGCCACAAACACATGGCTAAACAAAGCATTGAACCAGTGTAGAGTCATTTTCATGAATTAAAGCTGTCATTTAGAGTCAAAAATAGGTCATTATGTCATATTTCAAACGATCATGAAAATCTGCCCGAAAGAAATGAATTAATTAATTATCATTTAAAAAACATTGAAAAAGTCATAGAAATAGAGATACATTTTGGAAAAGATGAGTTTTTAATCAACATTTTAAGTAATGCCAGTGACTTAAGTGTTTGTGCATACATACATATGTGTGTGCGTGTTAATGAGTATGTGTGTGTGTGCATGTGTAATGAAAGGGTGGTGTTGCACCTCAACCTCAAATAACTAACAGGCTCCAAAACCAATGGTTTAATGGAATCTGTCCAGTCAGAGCTCTGTATACAGTGAGTTTGTTGTTTGCATGGGTGTTCTCTGTGTGCTTAGCATGTGAGAAAAAACATTAGCTTGGATACTAAAAGCATGCAGCCATGAGACAACAGTAAAATCGGTGCCGTTACTGAAAGCAGGTTAAGCAGCTTTTGCGATGGAGTGCTTGCATCCTCGAGCTCCACACAAAAGTAGCAGTTTACCTTTCTATATAGCAATCATCTTCCAAAACTTTTAAGTGAGAAGAAATTACACAAAAATTACACAGCTGTATAAATACTAAACAGGTTTATAATTCATGATGTTACAGAAACGTGAAAAAAGTGTACAGAGATGCCTTTACAACATTAAGCAAATGACATTATTATTAGGTAGCTTAGTGGTCAGCACTGTTGCCTTGCACCTCCAAGGGTTGAAGGTTTGATTCCTGCCTCAAGGTTTGTGTGAATGGATTTTGTATGTTCTCCCATGCTTGGTGGGTTTTCTCAGGGTACGCTGGTTTTCAGCTACAGTCCAAAGACATGCAGATAAGGCGTGTGTGTGCCCTGCAATAGATTTGCACACCATAAAGGATGTATCCTGTCTGGGGTAGGCTCAAAGACCCCTATGAACCTATATACTGGATAAAGGGGTATAGATCATGACAACGATTATTATTATTATTAGTTGTAGTAGTATAGTATTTATAATAATTATTTTATTTATATAAATCAACGTAAACAGGAGGCGGCGCGGTGGTTCACCCAGACCCACTCCAGGGTCTGGGTTCGATTCCCCGGCCAGGCTCGATTCCCGTCTCTGTGTGCATGGAGTTTGCATGTTCTCCCCGTGCTTGGTGGGTTTCCTCCGGGTACTCCGGTTTCCTCCCACAGTCCAAAGATATGCAGGTTAGGCTAATTGGCGTTCCTAAATTGCCCGTAGTGTGTGATTGGGTGTGTGAGTGTGTGTATGTATGTGTGCCCTGCGATGGATTGGCACGCTGTCCAGGGTGTACCCCGCCTAGTGCCCGAAGTCTCCTGGGATAGGCTCCAGGTCCCCCGCGACCCTGAACACAGGATTAAGCGGTATAGAAAATGAATGATATGATGATGAACTTAAACAGGTATATATGGCTCGATTTATAATATTTTATTATATCTGAATTATATATATATAAAAGGGATATTTTAAACCTTAATCCCACATGCATCTGTTCACAGAGACCACCATCCACCATGACAGTAATTACTTTTCTAATTTACTGGATGCGTCTATATAACTGTACCAGGAGGCTATTTTGATTCAATATAAAATGGCCTTTTCAAATTGGTGGATAATCAAACCCACATGCAACAGCTCACAGTGACGTACTCTATGTTCAGATACAGTAGATAGAACAGATAGTCTAGTCTGGTTAACAGCTTGTCCAGTTCACTCTTATTAGACTAGATGGAAAGTAAACCATGCAGCTTATTTAATAGTGTTGATCATGCACGAGAACTCTATCGATGCCGTAGTTGTTAATGATTTACAGTATATTTAACTCAGTGTCCTGGTCTGGTGGGACCTTATAAACAGAATGGGACCATTAGTTGAAATCTTCTGTCCTCAGTTTTCCTTCTTCACTGGTTTAATAAGATGGTAATCAGATTCTTAGCGTCTCTGATTGTTCATACTCCCTCCACACAGCTTTTGCCTGGTTAGCACATTTCCTTCACATGCAAATACACACACACACACACACACACCATTTTTGGTTTATGAGCAGTACCTCAGTGATTATAGACTACCTGAGAGGGACTAATATAAGATCCTGCTGTGCACTTAGGCTAAATTCTGCTTCCTATCCGAGGTTCCCGAGGGGCTAAGCTGTCTAAGCTTACCTCCTATTGTCAGAAGATTAGGAGTCAGGGGACAAAGACAGTGTAATTGGTCCTGCTCTCTTGGTGGATGTGATAGACTCGTTTCTGCTCCAACTGTCGATTAATGCATTGGTAACTAATGTCAAGTGTCTGTTAGATCATCTATAAAGAGCAGGGCAGTTAGAAATAGATGTGGATTGGATGGCAGGTTGAAAAGATGCTTAATATCGCACAGGGGGGGCAAAGAGAAAACCGTTCAGGAACCAGAACTGAGACCCTGATACTGTAGTTAACAAATGGGTTAAGTGGCGGCAGAAAGAGTAAATTACCTGGCAATGTCGATATACAGTAAGATAAAGTATGCTCTTAAGGAAAAATACAGTCACAATGCAGAGTTACTGTTATCACTGTGAATCTCCTTTTTTAGTCTGAACTGCAAGCTCCAGTACAGATGCATTGCTGTCTTCACCTCTTCATCAAAAGTGAATCTTCATTCTTGTAGGGCTGCTTTCAAGGGACCAAGGAGGTGAAAGTCTAGTAGTGAGATCAGGACTATCCGGAGGATACTACAATATACGGCCGTTCTTGCATTAATGACGTTCCCAGCTGACGGTTGACGGTCACTGCTTGATTTTTTCTTAGTCAGCGATTGAGGATGTTTGAGGATGTCTCGAATTCTTATTACAAATTAACTGATGTACCTGTAACATTTTCATACCTGCACAGCTGTGACTGGAGAGACAGCAGCCTTGAACGGAAAACGCTGATAAGACAAGTTTTAATATGACTTTAGTGCGGATGATTTGGGCTCACCCTAGTAGGTTAAAGTGTCAGTCACGGCAGTGTGTGCTATGTGTAAGCAACCAACAATTGCACTCACCCTGTGTCACGCGTTTGGCCTATAATTGGCCCATCTGTAAGTTCTTGTTCAAATGACATCTAAAATATGGTCACTTCATTGTTTCCCAGATAAAACCCAATAGTGGTCAATTCCGGGCCATCACCCATCCGTATGTGTTTTTTATTACACCTCGTTGTATTTGATACCATAAACCTGCAGCCATTTGCTTTGAAGGTCAAGTTGCTGCATGACATTAAACATAAGACTAAGCTTATTTGTGGCCCATTTAAGATCCATACATTATTGCTTGCTATTTTATAAAACTCTTTATAAACCCTTTTTTAAGTGGAAAAGGTCATAACAGGAGATTTGGGAATAATATCTGGGATTTACCTTTAAAACCATGTGTGTGTGTTCCGTTGTGTAAATGTTAACCACTGGAACATAAGGGCATCTCTTGAGGCTTCTCTTACCTCTAGACTAAAAGCAGAAACACTACACTGGATGGAATTACGCTCTTATCAAATTATTGTCCCAATCTTAGACATTTCCCCCTGAGAAAGTGGCTCATATTTTAAAGTCAAGTGATCTCCGGTTGTCAATGTTTGTTTGGCTCTTCATCCCTAATCTCTAAGGATGAGACAAGCCGTTCCTGTTGATTCTTTTTATTAGAGTGTTTTTTTATTATTTTTTATTTTTTGGGGGACAAGTACACTCAAACATAAGAAGTAAGGCTCTAGAGCTTACTTTGATGGCTGTTTAAGTGCATGTGCTGTCCACACGCACTCATCCAATTCAGTACCTTGAAGCCACTCTGATTGACTATTTTGTTAGGTGCACAATGTGTGCGAATTATAAAGAGTTTTTGGAGTCTTGCGACCCTGATTTCCATCCGGTTCTCCCTCAGCTCTCTGGCATGCACTGACATTGCTGTCACCCTCCATCGAAAACATAAAATTAGTTTCCCAGGATCCTCAGTTAATCATGTCACCACCGCTATCAGTTACTAACAGGCGCTTCATGTCCCAAGTAGCTGATGGGTGCTCAAGGAGTCTCTAGAACTTTCCAGATGACATAATGGCCTTATTTGCATACATATTGAATCATATTAAATTTTAATCAGTGCCTTATTTTTTCGGGAACAACAGTGATCAGTGATTGGTTGTGGGAAACAGTGATGATCATTGCTTGGTTTCTGGGAACAGTGGTGATTAGTGCTTGGTTTTTGAGAACAATGTTGATTGATAATTGGTTCTTGGGAACCAGTGTTGGGTTCCCAAGAACCAATCTCTCACAAAGTAACGCGTGAGAGTACTTGGATTACTTTTTGATGTAACGAGTAATCTAACATGCTAAGTCCGCAATTTAAGTACTCAGTTATTTAGTTATTTTCAAAAATGTAATCCATTATTCAGACAATTGATGTAATCCGTGAGCCAGACAGCAGTCATTCCCAATCCGTTAGAGTGTGTGTGTGAAAGACATCCTACAAGCCCCGCCCCCGATAACCCGCCCCTATCTGTTATTCCTGCTGTTATACCCCTATCTCACCTATACGGTTTGTCTACATGAGGGCCGACGCGCGTAAAGATGGAAACCTAATCACAGTGGCAAAACTCGCGGTGCATCATGATGAACCGTACTCACGGCCACCGCGCGAAACCACGTAGGTGAGATAGGGGTATTAGGAGTTAACAGATTATGGGCAAAACTTCACTGAGTGATGATGGTAGAATAATTATAAAGGTCTTGACTAAAACAACATACGTGAGGAATTTACTCGAACTAGTTACTTTTATCAGAAAGTAACGCTGTAACATAACTGATTACTTTTTAAAGACAGTAATTTTGTAGTGTAATTAGTTACTTTAAAAAGTAACGTCCCCCAACACTGTTGGGAACAATGGTGAGCAGTTCTAGGTTGTTGCGAAGAATATTAATCAGTGATTTGTTTGGAACAATGGTGATCAGTGATTGGTTTTTCAGAGCAATGGTGGACATTTATTGATTGTTGGAAGAATATTAACTAATGATTTGATGTTGGGAGCAATGGTCGTCAGCGCTTGTTTCTTTGAAGCAATGGTGACTCGTTCGCGGGATCAATGATGGACAGTGATTGGTTGTTGAACAATGGTGATCAGTGATTGGTTGTTGGGAAATCAGTACTTGGTTCTAGAGAGCTGTAGAATTTACCAGGGACAGGACAGTAACTCAAGACATTATTTTAAATAGAGTTAACAAATATAGTATAAACGTCCCTGTGTTATCAACACGGACCATGACACACGGCTCATATGCACATCTATTCCCACACACTGATATCTTTAAATAACCCAGACTTGCGAAGTCTCACACCTGCTTTCTGCCATTGATGACTCTGAACATTCCTTTTTCTGTTCTGGTTTTGTTTATCTCTTAGACTATCATATTTTGTTTGCCATGACGTTTCTCCTGACCCTACCTACTTTCAAATCTGCATCTGCTTCCCTTTCTGGATTGTTAGATCTAGATCTTCTCAGAATCCTGCATTTGCATTCAAATCCTGTGCACTCCTGAGATCCGTAATCAATAAGCTTCCACGGCTTTTTCTCCTGCTCGCTGAAAACGTTTTGTAAAAATCAGCAGGTGAAAACTTTCTTTTCATCACTCCATGCTTCATCCATCATTTTTTCTCCTCCATTTGTTAATGGAGAGGCAGCCTGCCATTTTCTGACTATCTACCTGGAGAGCAGCGTGACATGATCCCTCTGTTTCTCTCCCTCTCAGCAAAAGACTGAATCAACCATCAATCTGCTGCTATTTGGCAAGGCAATTTCAGTGGTACTGAGCAATTTCAGTCCTGAATACTTCATTGAACAAAAGCAAGAAGAAAGGGAGGAGTATAAAAAGAGAGTGTATTCACAGTTCAGCACAGGGTTGCCAGTAGTCGCTTAAAAACGCTCTCATGTCCGATATACTGCATGTGAGTGGCCAGCTATACCTGAGAGTAGCCAATGGGTCGGTTATCTAATTTGGTATAGAAGAGGTATTGTTATCTCTGCAAAGTTGATTGTTTTCCAATAAAAGCCACTTTTAAAGTGAAGTGTTTTATTCCGCTTATAACATTTGCATTTGCGCCTGAGATTTTCCCATGATACTCCAGGATTGAAATACAGCTTCAACAACTATATCTTCAAGAGTTACAAAACACTGGCACTGGAGACTCCTTCCTAAAATGTTAAAAACCTCCTTGTCACAAGTACTATTGCTTAAAGTGCCCCTATTATGCCATTTTAAATGTTGCTAATATTGCTTAATGAGTCTCTTAAAATAGGTTTACATGTATGCAAGGTCAAAAAACACTTTTTTACTCCAAAAATAGATTTAATTTGACCCCATTTCTAAATTATTCGTAACCGACGCGTGTGAAGCAGTTCGAAGATTCAGTCTGTCTAAACCCCTCCTTTCCGTGAGCCCTCACTGCTGTGATTGGTCAGATGGTGCGGCCCTTTATGATTGGTCTACCGCTACAGCGTGTGTCGGAAAACGAAACGCCCATTACCATAACTGAACGACGGCTCTGGAGACCCGTCAATACATAGGAAAGATGGCGTCGGTTTTACCGTTTAACGATCAGCTAATTTTATATTAACTGTGGCTACAAAAACCGAGAGGTCTTTTATCTTTGTGTCGATGTTGCGTTAAAAGGCCGGTGAGCAAAAAGGACAAACACAAACAAGTAGATAAAGCAAACGTTTATTATACAAAACTAAATAAAGTAAACAAAAAAGGTGCACCACAACCAAACAAAGATATAAACAATATTTACAAACTACATATAATAAACAATATGTGTATGTGAACGCGAGTGAATGGAAAATGTCCGAAGTCCATGTTTATTGTATGTGTGTTATCCGAGTATACCGAGTATGGTTCGTTCTCACCGGGGTTAATGAAGTCCGGGAGGCCGATGACGGAGGGTGAGAAGTCCGGGGAATATGTCCAGTCAAAGATAATCCGGTTAAAAAATCTTCAAAAGAAAATGATCTACAGCAATCTCTCCTTCACTCGTCCAAACAAATAACCCGCAGTGTGAGTGTGATATGGGATTATCGGTACATGGGATTATCTGTACATATATCTGATCAAAATCCTAGTTCTCATCTGGGTAATAAATTCTATTCCGTTATTATATTCATCATTCAGCGAGAGCAAATCGCTGGGTGGAAAAATCAGCATGGAGTGGATTAACCACAGAGCAGATAAAAGGGGGCAAAAATCTTCATGCTGCTTTACGGATGAATCCCAAACCAGCATCTGAGCAGTTCATCCTGGGAGCTCGTTACTGAAGAGTGCAGTGCTGTGGTGCGGCAATGGAGATGTGGGAGTCTCATCATTAAACACTGCTCAGCCTCCACAGAGAGACACGACTATAAAACACACAATAGCACACATCTCTTGCTCATTAGGAGAACCATATTTTAAATCAGTCTGCCTGCGAGAGATAGAAAGGCAGTGATTGAGACGGAGACGGAGCCTTATTATCACTCAGCAGGTTTTATAATTGTTACAGAGCCTGTGTCCAAATTCTCTGCTAATATTTCTTTTAACAATGAGGGAGGAGTGGCTGTGGTTGGTACCTTAGTTTCAATGAATTAGATGTATGTGGCCTCCTTGCCTGTTAGTCTCAGAGAAGATGGTGTGGCCTCTGTGCCTCATTCTTAAAAATGCAAGTATGGCCGTTATGCCTTAATCTCAATAATTGAGCTGTGACATCTTTGTCTGTTCAGTGAATGTGGCCTCTATGCTTCAGTCCCATTGAAGGAGGTGTGGCTTCTATGCTTCGGTCTCAGTGAAGTAGGTGTGGCCTCTGTGCTTAGTCTCTGTAAAGGAGGTTTGGCCTCTATGCTTCAGTCCCAGAAAAGGAGGTGTGGCCTCTATGTTTAGTCTCAGTGAAGTAGGTGTGGCCTCTGTGCTTAGTCCCAGTGTAGTAGGTGTGGCCTCAGTGAAGGAGGTGTGGCCTCTGTGCTTAGTCTCAGTGTAGTAGGTGTGGCCTCTGTGCTTAGTCTCTGTAAAGGAGGTTTGGCCTCTATGCTTCAGTCCCAGAGAAGGAGGTGTGGCCTCTATGTTTAGTCTCAGTGAAGTAGGTGTGGCCTCTGTGCTTAGTCTCAGTGTAGTAGGTGTGGCCTCTGTGTTTAGTCTCTGTCAAGTAGGTGTGGCCTCTATGCTTCAGTCTCAGTGAAGTAGGTGTGGCCTCAGTGAAGGAGGTGTGGCCTCCTTGCCCTATTGTTAATGAAGTAGTTTCCCTCTTTGCCTTAATGATGGATGTGTGGCCTAGCTTAAGTAAAGGCGGTGTGGCCTTTTTGTCAAAAAAGAAGGTGTGGCCTTTGTGCCTCAGTCTCCAATAAGAAGGCACAGCCTCTGTTCCCCAGTCTTCATAAGAAGGCGTGGCCTCTGTATCTGTCAGTCTCTGTGAAGGGGTATGGCCCTTGGTGTCTGTCTGTCCCAGGGAAGGATTTGGTGTCATTGACAGTTCCACCCTTTCAAACATTTATAGATAAAATGAATCTCTATTTGCCCAATCCTGAGTGACATTGTGTGAGATTATCAGAGCTCTGATCGGTAGTGTATTTAAATATCGACTGCTTTCACACTTTATTCTCTGCATTTGAACTCTGTACTCCTCATATGTACTTGGCGCTGTGATGAGAATCGACTTTTTTCCCCTCTAACTCTCTTTCTTTTTCTCTCACGTACAGAGTCGAAGTCCACGGCATTCCCAGTCCACTCAGTCTGGTTTGGCCGATCAGGCATCCAAACTGTCCTACGCCTCAGCTGAGTCTCTAGAGACCATGTCTGAGGCCGACATGCCACTTGGTTTTAATCGCATGAACCGGTTCCGCCAGAGCCTGCCGCTGTCCCGTTCTGCCAGCCAGAATAAACTGCGCTCTCCAGGTAACAAACACACACATGCACACACACACACAGACCATAGATCTACCCTGACAGCTTACATGATCATTGATTTTTACTAACCTGTCCAAGTCCAAGTTTAAAAATACATCTTTTGTAGGCTCATACATGCATGCACAACCATGAACACACAACTATCGACCAGCTCCTGGCCTCCACATTGTGCCTCCAGGATACAGAAACTGAACTTATTTGCTTCTAACCGTGATGTAAAACACAAACGGCAATGTTGCAATCTAATCCATAAGAGAGAAAGTGTGGAAGAAAGTCATTCGCAGCAGGGTTGAAAAGTGTAAGTAGACTATAAATAAGTTTTTATTTCTGCAGTCAGGAGAACCTATATTTCACAAGTATATATAAAAAAAAAAACACCTTCACATTCTACACCTTTTTTTTCCGGGCAGTGGCAGTGGAAGCAGGGGTAGTTCAGTGGTTAAGGTGTTGGACTATTGGTTGGAAGGTCCCAGTTTCAAACCCCATCATCATTGAGTTGTCACTGTTGGAACCTTGAGCAAGGCCCTTGAAAAACCCTCAAATTCTTAGATGTGAAATGGCAGTCGTGCCAAATGTTTTAAGGGGTTGCCATAGCTAGAATATCTGCACACTTGGCATGTCTTTTTTTTTTTCTTTGCTTCCACTTGGGACTGGTACTGCATCATGGGGCTGGGGTTTGGGAGTTGGCTGGGATTCAAAAAGCATCTGTAGCTTTTGACCTGAGTGTGAAACATTCTTCTCTTCCCATCCTTGGAACACACTTCCACCTACTCAATCTATGCCCAGGTGTTAAGAGTTCCTGAAGTCTTAATTGGATTTGTTTGTGAGTCTCTTTGTGTATTCTGTATGTGTGCATCCCCTATTGAACCCCAGATAAACATGCTGTGTGGTGTTAGCCGCTAACTGCCTTCTGCTTTGTTAATAGGAAACGGCAGCCTAGCAGGTCTAATTGCAGGTATATATCTTATATTCATGGTACAGCATGATATACCGTACGTATGTGTGGTTGTTAAGCTGTCCACATGGGTGTTTAACTACATGAATCAAGCTTGTGCTCTCAGTTTGTTGTGTTTCTTATTAGTAGCTATGGATAATATGGAGGAGCTTCAACTGTCACTTTACTGTCCTGAACATTGTGGCTCCAGGCATTACATTTTCTTCTCATTGTCCTGCATGACATACTGTATTACTGTACTAACACCCAGTAATCCCAGGGTCCTAGATTCCCTTCTGGGGGACCAAGTCTATGTTCTAGAAGCACCGTGTCCTCTAAGGAAATTTCATTTAGCATCAATTTTCCAGAACCTAATATTGGTAATTATTATGGTAATATTAACAGAACCTATACTCATGGTAAACTCCAAAGCAGTAATAGGCAATGATATCCTATGTCCTAGAATATCCTATGCTATCCAACCCTTGAATGATACAGAAAATATTCCTATATATATATCGAAATATAATTTTTTTTTTTTTTACAATTTATTTACTTAACAATCCAATATTTTCTGTTCTCCCATGTTCCCAAGTTAAACTTTTCAGGCAGGAAATTGTTCTTCCATGCTGCTGTGTTCCCTCTGAAAAGTTTTCTGGACAACAACCCAATATTCACAGCCATGTCCCTAAATAGTCCCTATTTTAATAATAAAAAAGAGCTCTATATTCTCTATAATCCATTATTTTACCTTTATTTTGTATAACAGTTAGTTATAGGGTCAGGGGTAGCTTAGTGGTTAAGGCATTGGACTCTGGTTCGGTAGGTTCCAGTTTCAAATCCCATGACCACCTAGTTGTCCCTGTTGGGCCCTTGAGCAAGGCCCTTAACTGTCAACTGCTTAGATGATAATGAGAGATAAAATGTAAGTTGCTTTGGATAAGGGCATCTGCCAAATGCCTAAATGTAGCAGAACGACTGATCTGATCGGACAAGAGACATTCCACAAGTAGTGATAATAGCTAGTAACAGCACTGGGACATTTAACTACAGTGGGGAAAATAATTATATGATCCCCTGCCGTTTTGAAAGTTTGCTCACTTACAACGAAATGAAGAGGCTATAATTTGTTTTTGTTTTTTTTTTTATAAAAAATGAAGAATGTTTTCTTGTCTTGCTCTTGAAGCACTTTATTCCCAGAGTCCTATGATTCCCAGGTTCTCTGTTTCAGCTCAATGTTCTATTGATCCTATGTTTATACTGTCTGATCTCAAACATGACATTAGGTCTCTTTTTAACAGATTATTTATGTGGACGTTATAATTATGCATATTAATTCGAATTAAGTCCTCAAACCAGATAACTTTATTTTCCACTGAGATGAAGTATTGATCGTTACATCTTTAGTGTAATATACAGAAGGGACATACTGTACAGTAGACGTGAGGGAACATAGGACCCTGGGGATGTAAGACCGTAGAAACATGGTTCATCAATACACACCCATTATATTGCTGTTAGTTGCTTTCTGTCAGAGTGCTGTCCTGTGAAGGTTGATGTATAGTTCCACTATTCTATCATGCACACACACACACACACAGGGTGCGAAATGAATCAGACTGAAGGGAAGCATCAGGGAGCAGCTAAACACACTGACTTAGATTAACGCCTCTCTGTCTCTCAGGCTAGTCCTATATGTCCATCATTCTCTTTGTTCTTTGCAAACTTCCTTAACTACTCCATTGCTAAGCTAAGAACCCTGAGCTGTCCAAGGAACCTTTGAGGGGAGATCTCTATAACTCTCTTGGTCTCTATCACTGAAGGTTTCAAACAGCAATCTACTAAACCTAAACAATACAAGAAACCTTCCTGAAATCCCACTCCCTACCAGAGAAGCTTTCACAGTAGAACATTTTCAGCAGGTTAAGTATCTAAAGAACAGAAAAAAATGAGGGTTCTGTGAAGAAGGTTTGCAATAACGCCTTTAAGGAGGGTACTTCTAACGTTCTCATTCTGTCAGAGAAAGACAAATCCCTCTCATTCTCCTTTTTTCCCCTTTCCACAGGAGTGCTGTTCCTGCAGTTTGGTGATGAGACGAGACGCGTCCACATCACCCATGAGTTGAGCAGTATGGAGACTCTACACGCCCTCATTGTGCACATGTTCCCCCAGAAGCTAACAGCTAGCATGCTCAAATCCCCCAACACAGCCATCCTGATCAAAGACGAGGCACGGAACGTTTTCTACGAACTGGAGGACGTCCGGGACATTCAGGACCGCAGCATCATTAAGATTTACCGCAAAGAGCCAGTCTACGGTTCCTATACAGCAGCTGCACACCTGGCCAACGGGGACCTGCGGGTGAGTGTAGGAGCTCGTTTGTTCTTTAGCTGTAGACCATTAACGCTAGCTGACTTATACTTACGTAAGGTGTGTTGTTCAGAACCCAAACAAGGGCCAAGGGTTTTTGGTAAAACTCTGTTTCCTTATCAGTGAGGCCATCAAGTTGAAAATATCTTGAAAGCCAAGAACCTTTGGTCCAAGTCTTACGTAGAATTTCCTTCAGAAAAATCCTGAAGGAAATTCTACATAAGACTCACCTGTCGAACAGGATCCCAAGTAGACCTACTTCAGAATGCTGCAAACCCTTAACTATCCAAATAACAACTGTAGAAAGTACAACGTAGAACTTTTTTCCCAGTTTGCATTGAGCTTTGAGAAATGTTTTTTATTTAAAAAAAAAAAAAAAAAAAAATTCTTCAGGAACTGTGAACATTTAAAGACCCATTGAAAGACGTTCCATGTAGAACTTTACTTCAATATTAGAGAAGAATCCTAGTAGAGCTTCGTTAAGAAGCATCACACTTTAAATCATCCAAAGAACCATTGAGGAACATTTAATCGAACTTATTTTGTAATTAGACAAGATTCAAAGTAGAACTTCTTTAGAAACCCATGAACCCAAAAACGAGTACAATCTCAGGAAGAGTTTTTAAGAAGAACTCTTTTCTTACTCCATTAGAAAGCTAGGAACCCATGAGGAACCGTTTGCCAACTATTTCAGTCATACCTCTTCTTCATGTATAATTGTAATTCTGTACTCAGTTATTTGGACAGTTTTTGGAAACATTGATGAACCAAATACTTTAGTTAACACTACGAGAAGTTTCCTCCAAAAGCTTTTGGAAGACTAGACATGTTTCACCAGACTAGACCTTGGGTATTGTGTTACATTGTAGTTTTAACTATGCAAAATGGTTGACTCCAAAAATAGTACAGAAGAATGTCACATAATGTACCGTAGCATCTGGCTGTATGGGTCACACCATCAACAGATGTGTTCTGTTAGGTGACAATATGAGAACATAAAAAAGAAAAAAAAAATAGAAATTCAATTCACAAATCAGCTTCTCTTACATAGTAAGGGCTGTGGGAAATGCTGGTTTGCATCGCACTGTGGGTCGACTCCTGTAGGTAATGAACTGCTGCAAGGCTAACAGTCTAGCCTAGCCCAAAGATTCAAAGATTCAGCTCTTGAACACGATCGTCATCCCGACGGCAGTCTATACATGCATGACGTGGAAGTCAAACAGCATTGTCTTCACCATATCCTCTGAATCTCACACCTCCACCACATCACCGAAGAAAAAGTGCATTGTTGGACATCCACTCGCCCCCAGCTGGCATCATCACTGAAAGCTGGTGTGAGGTAAAGATCACATCCTGCGTCTACCGCCGATATGCCAATACGTGGCACGCCATGACGTGGACATCTCAACAGGGGAAGCGGAAGCTAGGCTGTCCCAAGATCACATGGCAGCGAACCTTCATGGTGAAACGAGGCTGAAACCGCCACTGCCGATCATGTGCACTGGAGAACGATTGGCGTCCAATGCACCTCTTGGAGCGAAAGGAACTACGAATGATTCTACTGCATATTGAAATATGAAGTACATTTAACCAATCAGGTTTCCATTGTATATTGAATCATTCTTTCTTCATATTGAATCTTATTAATCATAATGAATTAGTAATTGTCTGCCATCCTGGTGACATTGTTTGGGAATGGGAATGACATTGAACTGAGACAACTCTGCCTCCAGGTGTGTCTGGTGAACCCATTAAGCTAACACTGGAGACAATGAAGATATACAGTCTGCTAGTTTATTGTGCAAGGGTTGAACTCCACAACTCTAAACATGATGGAAGAGTCTCTGAAAGAAACAGAGAAGAGTGGAATTTTTGTCAAAAGAAAAAGTGTCTGGTCTTTTGTTTCCCCACAGTGAACTCCTTTTCTGTCATTCTGGCAGATCCCTGGATGCAACACATGCTGCTGTGCACATCAACTACTTTCTCTCGAGTGTGTGTATGAAGGATGACTGAAATTCATGACATATATACCACTATACTTATGTTAGATGTACCTCAAACTCTGAAAGGAGAGCCGAAACTAGTCTAAAAACTTTAAAATGATCAGAGGGGTGTGTGTGTGTGTGTGTTTGTGTTTCGCTGGATAGCAGTGTCTCAATCTTAGCATCATGTTGTCTTGTATTCTGCCCGAAACTCTAGATGAGCAGAGTGAAAGCACTGAACAGAGCCAGAGGAGTTCTCCCGAGTCAGATTACCTCGTCATGAATAGAACGTGGGAGTGTAAGAGGGCAGGAAGTCTGGAGCTCCGTTCTCATCCATTCTCAAGCTGCTTCCTGCCCATCTCCATCCTGTCACCCTCGGGCTAAATTAACATCAGGTCGTTCTGCAGACAGACTGACCCAAGAACATGACACTGTCCTTTGCATTAATATCTGTGGCAGCCAAGTAAACATGTCTTGTAGGACGGAAATGAAGTCGCCGCTCGAGTGGAGTCAGTTTATTTACGCTGCCGTACTCCCTGAACTGTCGAGTCAGCGGCAAGAGGGTGCGACTTACATCAGCTTTAAACAGATCATAGATTTTAAAGGTCTACTAAGACAGTCACTGCAAAGAATACACACATATACTGTACTGTATATTGTATATAACATACGGAATAGAAATTCAGTCTTGATATGTGGTTGAGACTATTATTATGTCAGCTATTTCATCCACAGCTTACTGTTAACCTCCTCGCAGAGGCAACCTTACATTCTTTTAAAACATTATCTGTTATCAGGGGCCTCCGAGTGGCGCAGTGGTAAAGCGCTCACCCTATCATCCGGTGATCTCTCTGTATGAGGTACTTCGTGCTCCTACATTAATCACGGCTCTACAGCCAATCAGAGGCGTCTGTGAGCTCGCGCATGCGGAGGGAGCGGATAGCGCTGTCCTCCGAGTGTGTTACGCCGCCCCTAACGGTGCGTGAGCGAGCAGTTCGAAAAGATGCGGTCGGCTGACGTCACGTGGTTCGAAGGAAACACGTGATAGTCTTCGGCCCTCCCGGCTGAGTGGTAGTAGTAGCCTTAATGTGGGAGCCCCCTAGTGACGGGGAGGAATTGGACACGACTAAATTAGGGAGAAAAATCCCAAATAAATAATAATAAAAAAAACATTATCTGTTATCAACAAACCCAATTCAGTAAACATCCAGCAATGTCTACATGATTTTTGAGGGGCAGTTGTAGCTCAGAGGGTTAAGGCACTGAGTTGCTGATTGGAAAATAGACATTAGCTCCATTAGGTTGCCATTGTTGGGCCCTTGAGCAAGGCCCTTAAACCTGTCTGTTCCATGGGGCGCTGTATCTTGGCTGACCCTGCGCTCTGACCCCAGTTATTCTGTGATATGCAAAAGAAAGAATTTCACAGTGCACTAATGTAATGCACTAATGATCGTACTCCAGAACAATTTATCTATCTCTTTCTTTTTTTCTTGCAGAGAGAGATGGTGTATGCGTCACGTGAAGCATCACCCACTCGCCGCCTAAACACCCTGCCCTCCTCCGGCTCCTCTCCTTCCTCTCCTGCCCGTTCCCGTCTTTCCTACAGCGGCGGTCGTCCTCCCTCATTCTCCGGCTCTCAGCACGGACAACACGGACACCACGGGTCTCCGGCTCACGGCCCAGGAGGAGGCATGACGGCGTCTCCGTCAGCCATCCTCGAACGCCGGGACGTCAAACCCGACGAGGAAGTCGCTGCAAAGAACGCGCTCCTGAAGAACGAGAGTCTCTACGCAGACCCGTACAGCCTGGTTCCCGATGGACATCGGCTAAGCATCGCGTCTATGGGAGAACCGCTGGGCATGCCGGGACCGGGAGGGCTCTACCGTCGCGGTTCTGTCCGATCTCTGAGCACGTATTCAGCCGTTGCTTTGCAGGGCGACCTGGATGACCCGCTCTATAAGCCAGGCGCACCGCTCTACCCTGACACGTACTCCGCTTTGGGCACGGGCTTCAGGTTGTCGTCTTCGTCCTCTCCTCAGAAGATGTCCGACTCGTACTCGGGGACGCTGAGCCGTGGCTCGCCTGTCAGACAGAGCTTCAGGAAGGATTCGTCCTCGTCCGTGTTTGTGGACAGTCCGAAGTCAAGGCCGAGCTCAAGTTCAGAGCCACTGGGTGGCGAGACGGGCAGGGTGATTTCCGGCTTCGGGAACGAGACTAACACGAGGTGAGAAATATCTGACATGGTTGAATTTTGTCAGGTCCTCTTTAGAAAATCTATGTACAATTTTAAGTTTGGGTTTGTTTTAAACCGTAATTACCTGCACTTATCAATAAAATGCATGTGTCTAAGTATGTATGTGTGTGTGTTCGCTAATTATTGGTCCTTTTATTTTAGCAGAGATCGTATGGAAGCAATGGAGAAACAGATAGCGAGCCTCACAGGCTTGGTACAAAGCGTCCTTACTAGAGCACCGGACAGTGACAGCACGTAAGACACACACACATCCGCACCCACACACACATACAGTAAATATAAATAGGCAGACGTATACAATATAACCTGTCTACACCACTCACAGGAATTTAAACCACTCATACTGAATGTCGTTCTCATTTACTGAACTCAGCCATTCAACACGAAACATCACATGCATTGACATCGAGCAGTGTGCGTGTGTCTTACGTGTGTCATTATGCTTATACGACTCTTTTGTTTCTCCAAAGCCACCGGCTGTCGCTCGGTTCCTCTCATCCGCTTGTGTTTTTGTAACGCTCAGACGCAGTGTGGACTGTTGTGCGATGTGTTTTGCGTCCGCGGGCCTGTCGTCCGCGGAGCGTATCGTCCCTGCATCGTGGGCGCTGCCTCGTCTTCCACTTTCACCCTGGTATATTCGCTTTTGATGGACAGTCATGACCACACATCTGGAACTCATCCATATCAGCATTAAGTGTGCAGACCTACACAGAGAGCAGATCTCACACACACAGAGTCAGATCTCAAAAGTCTGAGTCCACTATCAAATGTGTTTGTTTCATCAAAAAGGGTTAGGTTATAATCGATTATAACATTAAGATATTAAAGATGAGAATTTTATACATCTGATTAATTAAAGGGAATTTCAATTAAACGAGTTACTTACAGCATGGTCTCTCTCTCTCTCTCCCTCTCTCTCCTTTAAAAGCAAAAAAACCCTTTGATGTTTTCTAAGAAGCTGCAAAATATTACAAATATAAAAGTAACTTTATCAACAATTATACATTTTTCAGGGCACCACTGTGGCTTTAGTGGTTAGCACTGTCGCCTTGCACCTTCAGGGTCTGGGTTCGATTTCCGCCTCGGGTCTGTGTGCATGGAGGTTGCATGTTCTCCCTGTGCTTTATGCGTTTCCTTTCCAAGACTTTCAGCTTCAATTCATGGGGTTTGTCAAAAATGCAGCCCCCTAAAAATGGGTTGTTTGTTTGTTTTCTGTATGGAAATGGCTGTGATTCCTGAAGAGTTAATGTGAAACTTTTGTGAACCCCTTAAATTAAGGCTGAAAGTCTTGACTTCGCTCCTATCTTGTGTGTTTCATTTCGAATTCAACGTGCTGCTGTACAGATGACAGCCCCCACCCCCCGCCCTATCTTGTTCCAAAATTTATGGGCTCGACTTTACAAGTAGAAACAACAACATATTAGAACAGGTGCATTCATATAAACCTCTGATTTTTATATCGCTTGTTCTGGAAAATTAATCAACACCTCCTGACCAATCAGAATCCAGAATTCGACAGCGTTAAGGTATACAAATCTTTACTGATTAAATTTAAGTAAATCAATCAGCTTAGGTTTTCTTCCTCCTCTGTATAGTGAAATGTTAGATTTCCTGCGTAGCGTATTCACACGTAGGCTACAGATGTGTTAAATAAACATTAGGTGTCAAAGATAGACTGGAATATTCATGATAAGACATCGTATTAGAAGCAGCCGTGCTATGATGCAGTAGCGTGTGCTGCCATAAAAGACAAAATTGTATTTTTTAATATTTTCGTACAATTTTAATGAACAAAAAAAACATTTCCTACAGTAGTTGCACTGCAAAAAAATGACATCTTAGCAGGTGAAATATTGTTGAATCTAGACAGATCTATGTATAATTTCTTAAAATAAGTTTGCAATAAACAAAAAATTTAATTATTAAGTGTATTTCTAGTTATAGGTTACTAAAACATAAGCAAAAAATAGCAGATGGGAATTTATTTCTATATATAAAATATTTTGTAATTAATTAATAATTTCTTATTATTTTTGTAAGAAAATTTTACTAGAAATAATCTGTTTGTTGTAAATTAATTTTAAGAAATTATAAATAGGTCCGGCGGCGCGGTGGTGTAGTGGTTAGCACTGTCGCCTTGCACCTCCAGGGTCCGGGTTCGATTCCCGTCTCTGTGTGCATGGAGTTTGCATGTTCTCCCCGTGCTTGGTGGGTTTCCTCCGGGTACTCCGGTTTCCTCCCACAGTCCAAAGATATGCAGGTTAGGCTAATTGGCGTTCCTAAATTGCCCGTAGTGTGTGAGTGGATGTGTGAGTGTGAGTATGTGTGTGTGCCCTGCGATGGATTGGCACCCTGTCCAGGGTGTACCCCGCCTAGTACCCGAAGTCTCCTGGGATAGGCTCCAGGTCCCCCGCGACCCTGAACACAGGATTAAGCGGTATAGAAAATGAATGAATGAATGAATAAATAGGTCCGGCTAGATTCAAGAATATTTCACTTGCTAAGTTATAATTTTTGCTGCGTAACTTTTTGACTGAGTTTTTGATTAAGAAATAAATGCCAGTGGACTCAGACTTTTAAACCCATTGTACAAGATAAATAGCTTATTACTACAGTATTACTACAGCTAATGTTGGACAGGGCTATCATGGAGCTATTAATTTGGTGAAAGGACAGTAGTATTAGTAAGAACATGAATATAAGTATTGCTACAGTATAGTGTTTACTGTATGAACAGGTCAGCTGAGAGTTTTCCACACACGCCAATAATGCATCCGGAAACTCTTCTAAAATAAAAATGATGTAATAAGTGTATTCTGGGGAGGGGGGGGGGGTCTTAACCTTAGCATTAGTATTTCCCCGGTTATGAGTTTGCTGGTGTTTAGTTGGTGGGTGTGGACACTTGAGTAGAGCCGCTACTGGAGCGTTACCTGATGAGTGTGAGGTTGTGCGTTTTGCCGTCCCGTGTCGGGCTGTGGCAGTATCACGGCTGTGTGATCCTCAGATGCGGCCTGCTGCGGCTCTGCATGATGGCGGGTTGCCCTCGGGACCCAGGGACCGACTTCTCACGGCCCTTCCCTTTCTCTTCCAGCGAGAAGACGGAGTCCACCAGCGACGGCTCGGGCACAGGAAGTGAGTATACCTTGTCCTGCTGTACTCTTGCATGCCAGATTTGAATGCTTTTGTAATGTCAACTTTAACTGTTACAATGGATTTCATGCTAATTAGTGGCATTCATACTAATATAACGATTATATAAACAATGCAATTCAAACATCTGAAGCAGCCTAGCAAGAAAATCATATTTGATCCACCAGTATGGCCACCAGTATGATTTAAATGTTTTGTTTTAAGAAGGCACTTTTCTATCACAACCAGCATTAACCTTCTCAGCAATCTGATCTACTCTAGCGCTTCTATTGGATCAGACTGCACATGCCAGACTCCCAGTGAACCTTGATCGCCCATGACTCTGTCGCCATTTGCCAGGTTTTCCTTCCTTGAATCACTTTTGGGAAGTCCTGACCACTGCAGAATCACATCCCAGAAACAAGAGCTGCAGTTTTGGAGTTGCTTTGACCCAGTCGCTGAACCATCACAATTTGTCCCTCATCAAAGTAACTTAAATCCTTATGTTTGCCCATTTTCTTTCTGCTTCCAACCCATCAACTTCAGGAATAAAGGATCACTTGCTGCGTACAGTAATAGATCACACCCACTTCCAGTCCCTACTGTACTAAGATACTGCAAATGTCGCTACTGTGGCAAGGGCCAAATTGTGATGGCTAGACAACTGGGTCGGAACCACTCCAAAACTGCAGGTCTTCTGGGATGTTCCTGTTCTGGACTAGTTAGAACTTACCGAAAGTGATCCAAGGATGGAAAACCAGAGACAGGGTCATGGGTGGCCTGAGCTCACTGATGGGGAGCGAAGGCTGGTCCGTGTAGTCTGATCCAATCGAAGCGCTAGTGTAGATCAAATGATGAAAAGGTTCATGTTGATTGTGATAGAAAGGTCTCAGAACACACAGGTCATTACTGTTATAGTGGCAAAGGTGGGGACCCACTCAATATAAGGTGGGAGGTCATGAGGTTATGGTTACGGTACATCGATGATCGAACAAGTGCAGGCGGCATTAGCACAGGTTAGTATGTATTTGAAGGTGCACAGGGTAAAAGTGGTGTTCTGGTGGTGACTAGAAAAATATTAGATCTTTCTGTTTTCTGCTCCACAAGCTATATATGTCCACGAAGCCCTTTCTCGCAGAAACTGTCCGACATTTGGCATAAATACAGATAAAAAATTTTTCTTTTTTTTTAAACTACGGAACAAAAGAAATGCATCCTATAGCAGCCTTTTTATGTACACTTGCTTCACATAGACTCTGGCATTACCCTGTGATCTTTTACAATCACACACACACACACACACACACACACACACATGAACAGAGTGATGTAGAGAGAGCGATGGTTCACATTTAAAACTTTGATGGTTTTCCAAAGGGTAAACGAGGAGATATCAATGTAACAAAGTTAAAATTGTTTGGGTTATATAAGTGTGAACTTATTTACAAAAAGCTATAACTCCATATAATCTGGTGTTGGCACGATGTCCAAATCACATAATCTCCTATTTCACAGAGTATATTTTAAACGTTTATATTATATAGTTTATAATATATGTAGTATATTGTACGTGTCCCTGTACCTTTAGTTCCTGGATGCTGGGGTAATTCCAATGACAGTAACAATGTCCTTCAATATTCTCCAAAAATCTACTGAACACATTTATGGCGCTTTTCCACTGCATAGTACGGCACGACACAGTTCAGTTCAACTCACTTTTGGGGGGTTTTCCACTGGGAACAGTACCTGGTACCTGGTCCTTTTTTTAGTACCACCTCAGCCGAGGTTCCAAGCGCGCCGAACCGTTACCAAAACGTGACGTGTAAACACGGCTGGTCACTGATTGGCCGGAGAAAATCGTCATTACTGCGTCACCGAACTTGCGACACGAGACACAACAGAACCGCTATATTTAGAAACAGCCAGAGAAGGATCGCACGCACCTTTTTGTATTAACCAAAAATTTTCTTTGGCTGCCATCAGCCTCTTTTGAAACAAACTCCTTCGTCTCGCTGTTAAAAACATCCACATGCCGAGAATGAAGAACACCATGCCGTCGATATGCTCCATTGTTGTGTGTTTGTTTGTGGCGCGTTTACGATGATGTCGCCGCAACTAAAACGACACGTGAATAATCCCGCCGACTCTAAAGCGTTACTACACTGCAGTGGAAGCGCAAACCGAGCCGAACTGCGCCGAACTGAAGTGAGTTGAACTGAACCGTGCTGTGCCGGACTATGCAGTGGAAAAGAGGCATAAGTTTAGTCACAATACCCGCTATTCCACCCAGCCAGTAGTTTTTCTGTAACAGATAGAAATGATCCTGGGATAGGCTCCAGGTCCCCCGCGACCCTGAACACAGGATTAAGCGGTATAGAAAATGAAAAAGATTTTGAGATGCGTCTTATTTTGCTATGTAACACAGCTGTTCCTTCTAATGGTAACATAGCAGTTTTCCAATTATACGTCTGAAAATGGTGTTTATCTCATTTTGCTATCAAACTGTTTTTCAGAAACAGTTCAGAGACTTGATGTAACATAACAAAACTGCGTATTCATCTCAAGAAAAAACTGGTTAAAGTATTAATATTTATATATTCTGTAGTATCCATGAAACATATACACCTGTAAACTGCTTTTTAAAAAAGTTCAGGCTGTTGTTCTTTAATGATTAAGAATTTTTATATGGAATAAGAGGAATACAATACTTAGATCATGATGTTCTAATAAATAAAATCAACTTCCGCTGCAGTAACAGTAATTCCACACCATGTTATTGATTTATTGTCCTCTAACCCCACACCCCAGAGTATTTCATTCATTCCTTACTTCATGTACAGTACTTGGCGGATACTTTAATCCAAGCACGGCAGAATCAAATCC
This sequence comes from Channallabes apus, assembly GCA_030522415.1. NCBI lineage: Eukaryota > Metazoa > Chordata > Actinopteri > Siluriformes > Clariidae > Channallabes > Channallabes apus. Next base: position 29,424,925 of record CM060121.1, read on the forward strand.
AAGGTTAGAAATCTCTCCTAAGGGACGGCTCTGTGGCTGTTAGGGGATTCGCCCTCACCGTTACCCCCCCCCCCCCCCCCCCTCTAGAACAGCCCCTTAAGTGCCAAAGTGCTGAGACCTAATTGCTCTTTTTATTCCTGCTGTATTTATTTGGTTGCAATGGTTTCTGCGGCGACTCGGACGCTCTGACTGCCTGTACTGTATGTTTCAGCTGGCCGGCTGAAGAGGAAAGGTAGTGACGTCTCTGCTCTCCCCTGTCAGTTTGAGCCGTGTGTGCAAACACACGCTCACAAGCTTTTATTATCTATCTATTTACTGTGTGTGTGTGTGTGTGTGTGTGTGTGTGTGTGTGTTTTCTATATAGCTCCTTTTCTCTCCTCCAAAGTCTGACAGTCTCACCCTACTGTAACTGATTTCTGTGTGTCCACTGAACGGCCTTTTTATTAGGTTCACATATATAATTAATTAAAAAATATATAATTAAAAAACTTTTTTTTTTCTTTTTTGATCTAAATTGAGACCTGGCTCTCGTCACAGTAATCAATCTGTTGCTATATATCAATACAGATGCTGATGTTTCCATGGTAACAGCTACAGTAGCTGTTAGTATTCAACGTGTATGTATTATGTTAGGTAGAGATTAGCAATAAACCAGGTCCTAATGTTCTCATCTTTAAATCAATGTTTGATCGTTTTTTTTTTCTTTTGTGAATCTTTCTTCGACTTTTTTTTTCCACTTTAAGAAACTTGTTACAAGGCAAAAACATGATATTGTAGCAACTGAAATATTGTCTTAAATATGGTCATATCGAGCTAATAATTCTTTTATCATTTTACTAAAAGACAATTATGAATAATATACGTACTGTATTAAAACTAATTTTATGCTTGAGATTGTCATCTTTTTTACATGTATTTTTTGGCAAAGAAAATTTTAGGCAATATATATTTTTAAGCGCGGCGCGGTGGTGTAGTGGTTAGCACTGTCGCCTTGCACCTCCAGGGTCTGGGTTCGATTCCCCGGCCAGGCTCGATTCCCGTCCTTGTGTGCATGGAGTTTGCATGTTCTCCCCGTGCTTGGTGGGTTTCCTCCGGGTACTCCAGTTTCCTCCCACAGTCCAAAGATATGCAGGTTAGGCTAATTGGCATTCCTAAATTGCCCGTAGTGTGTGATTGGGTGTGTGAGTGTGTGTGTGTGTGTGTGTGCCCTGCGATGGATTGGCACCCTGTCCAGGGTGTACCCCGCCTAGTGCCCGAAGTCTCCTGGGATAGGCTCCAGGTCCCCCGCGACCCTGAACACAGGATTAAGCGGTATAGAAGATGAATTAATTAATTAATTAATATTTTTAAGCAAAATTGTCCCCTACAGGAGTAGACCAAATTTTAAAACAACTTACAGTATATAGATTATATACAGCACCCACTTTTAAAATAACTTTTTTAAATAAATTAAACCATCTAGGATGATTATCCTTTGATTTGATTTATGTTTAAAATAATTTCATAATAGGATTAATATTTAATATTTAGATACATTTGCCAATGTTTGATATATTGTATATTATTTAAGAAAAATACAAATATGCAGAAAATTACACAGAAAAAAACATATATACAAAAAATATAAAATGTTTGTATAAAGTATAATGTGTATACTTCTTTGTGTATAAAATATACCAAATATCAAATATACTGTATATTACCACATGTGTTTTTTTGCAGAATTAATGGGAAAATGGTAACATTACTGTCCACGATTTTCAACATAAAAATGAAACTTGAAATGAAAACTTTTGAAAATAGCAAAAATATATATTTTTTTAACTTATAAAAGAAACATTTTAAATTCCAAACTCAATTCATGGTTCTTAAACTATCCATAATATTGTGGATTGGAGAAGAAACTATGCATTGAGGTTATTATATGTGTTGTTCTTAAATATAAAATTATAAACCTGTTATTTATTGTATTTTGAGTACATAAAATATTCTCCACAACCTGAACAAGATAGTTTTTATGGGTTCTTTGATGAACAGGTTAGTGGGGGTGCCAATACTTTGTGCACCACTAAATACACCTTAGAGTTATAGATAATTCTACACATATAAAGTGACCTATGTGGAAAGTGGACCTAATAAATTGTCCCTTCAGTGTTTGTGTGTGTGTGTGTGTGTGTGTGTGTGTGTGTGTGTGTGTGTGGAGGCTTGTGTTTTCACTGGATTGTGCACTTTACCCGTCTCAGCTTCCCAGTGTTCGGGCTGCTGGTCCTCCTAAATTAAATTCACACTAACGGCATGCTTGCTCCACCTGAATGGACTCTGGAGGAGACAGTGTGCCACGTTCATTCTGTGTGTGTGTGTGTGTGTGTGTCTGTAACAGACGGATTATATGGTGTGGGCAGGTGTAGACCAAAGTGTCATGTCTATGTGCCTCAGAACACTTAGGTGTGTAGGCTTGGCTACTTATACTGTATAAGTAACACATGACCTTTGCTTCCATGACCCTTGTCCCCTAGCTCTGACCCCGTCGGCCCCGCTGGCCCTGATGCCTCCTCCGCCTGCGAGCCCACACACCTCCACCGTGTCGAAACTCCAGATGCAGCTTCACCTACACGAGCTCAAACAGAACGCCACTGACCTTCGCAAGCAGCTCGCCCAGCTCCGCAAGATGCAGGTAAAGATACATTTAATTCCTCGCAGGGCGGGGCCGTTCGTCTGCTCTAGCTCCATCTCACATTAGGCTACACCCGGCCACCTTGTGAACGATCGCTTTCCAGTCAAAGGCTCACCGCTAAGTGTTTTATCACCCTTAATGCTCTATTAAATCCCTGGCCTTGGTAGCACACGTTGGAAGTTTAGTCTGAAACGTCTCTGACACATCGAGGTCTTTGTGAAGTCGAGAGTCTCTGCGAGGATAAAAAGGAAATCAGCGAGCATTGATTGAGCTCCTCAAGACGCAGAGCCGTCGTCCCCGAAACTACAGGCATCTCTGTCAAGCCTCGTCAGAATCGGATGATAAAAACGCACAGACGGAGCGAGCAGGAGCGATGTTCAACCACATGCTGAGAGTTTACCGAGAGTTCACAAAGATTTCAACAAGAACTAAAACAGTGAAAATGCAACAACAACAAAAAAAAAAAGAAGAAGAAGGAGAGGGTGGGTGGAAGAGGAGTGAGGGTCCACTTTGTACTGTTTCGTTGTCTCTTTGGGGAAATCACGTCCTCGTGGCAGTGTGGAGGAGGAGTAGTGTTGGTTTGAAAAGCAAGCATCTTAGGTTTACTAAAGGATGCGAGTATTTATACCATTCGGTACGTCCGAACTAACTCGGGATAGTGCTGAGGTACGTATAAGGGACGGACTGGAAAGTTGCTCGTCTGCATATTCGTGTTTTGTTAATAGCAAGTAACTCGAATGAATGATGTATGTTTTGTCTTATCGCAGCTTTTTCCCTCCCCTGTCAAAAATGGATGCCCCACTTGTGATCTGCATGAAAATAGAGCAGCGTGCAGTGATACAATTTTTTGGCGTCTTACAGTACAGTAGGTTGTACAAGGGGCCGGAGATTTTGTGTGCGGTATGGCAAAAGTGTTTTGTTGCCAAGTAGTTTGTATGAATGGATAGAGACTGGATGGATTCATCACTATTCATCACTACTCATCTTCTATACCGCTTTATCCTGTATTCAAGTTACTGGGGACCTGGAGCCTATCCCAGCAGGCTTAGGGCACGAGGCAGGGTACACCCTGGACAGGGTGCCAATCCATCGCAGGGCGCACACACATACAGTACACACTCTCATTCAAATTCAGGCCTAATCTGCATGTCTTTGGACTGTGGGAGGAAACCGGAGTACCCGGAGGAAACCCACTAAGCACGGGGAGAACATGCAAACTCCATGCACACAGAGACGGGAATCGAACCCGGCCGGGAATCGAACCCGGACCCTGGAGGTGCAAGGCGACAGTGCTAACCACTACACCACCGCGCCGCCCAGTATAGGAACATTATCAGAAAAAGGTTCAACAATCAACAATGCATGTTACAGTGAGATGCTTATAGAAGAGCTGAGGCCTAAACAGAGGACTGCTATCCAAGAGCATTGCATGACGATGCATGTCCGCACACTTCTTCTCACACTCAAACATGGTTTTGAGGTGTTAAAGCATCCTCGCTATAGTCCTGATCTTGCTCCATTGGACTTTCAACTGTTTCGTTCAATGAACGCAGTCCTACTAGGATGAAGACTCACTTTTGATGAAGAAGTGAAGACAGCGGTGCATTCGTGGCTCACAGCAATGAATAAAAACAATACATTATGAGGGAATACGAAAGCTTGTTGACAGATGGATAAATAAATTCTTCAGCCAGAGTGAGGATAACTTTTGACTTGTACCCTTGTACTTGTATACAGAGTACAACCTATTGTTCTAGTTAATGGTAGGAATTTTTACCTTGTATTTATGTCTTATGCTGTGAGCAGCCGTGTT